>APFE031482361.1:26496-51222 GCA_000404065.3 Pinus taeda
ATGAGGCCCCTGAATCTACCACCCAAGCATCAATAATATTTTCTAATGAAAGAATCAAAGCATCTTGCAACACATCACCTATTACATTCACTTCATGATTAGTTTCTTGTTGCACATCTCCTTCTTTTCCCTTTAGAGACTTGCAATCTTTCTTTAGGTGTCCTTTCTTCCCGCATTTCCAACACACTATCCCCGATCTGGACTTGGATATGCCTTTTCTTGACTTACTACGATATCCTGGGCTCTTTCCTCTTTCCATTTTTCTTCCCCTAGTCTCTGCGGTCAAAGCATTGCCTGATGTCTCACCGGAGCTTTTCCATCGCATTTCCTCGCTAAGGATTGCACCGACAACATCATCAAACTTTAAAGCAATAGATCTAGAGACAGAGTTACTAATGGCCATAACTAAGCCATTCCAACTTTCTAGCAATGAGCACAGAAATAACAAAGCCCTAACTTCATCATCAAAATTTACCCCTACAGAACTTAACTAACTTGTAACTGTATTAAAACCATTTGAATGGTCTGCAACAAATCCACCTTTTGACATATTCATATTAAATAAACGATTCATAAGAAATATCTTATTTGAGGCTGATGGTTTTTCATATAGTTTGGCCAATGCTGACATTAAACCCTCTGTTGTCGTTTCCTTTGAAATATTAAACGCTACCGACATCGCTAGGCACAGCCATATTGTTCCAAGTGCCTTTTTATTGAGAATATCCCATTATGTGTCTGTCATACTCGTCGGCTTCTTTGTCTTTCCGCTCAATGGTAGGTACAGATCTCTCTGATACAGATAATCTTCCATCTACATCTTCCACAGTTGGTAGTTTTGGCCGTTGAATTTTTCGACCCTAAACCTACCATCTTCCACCATTGCTCCCACTCGAACTTGGAACCCTTCTCTCCTACGAGTTTATCAGCCAAATAGACCTTCGGCTTTGATACCAGTGGTTATAAAATTATATATTACAGAGCAATGGAACACATAAAATATTACAGAAATATAAACACAGAAAACGCATAAAACAAGAGAGACACAGATATACGTGGTTCACCTAGTTTGGGCTACGTCCATAGAGAAACAACCAGTCCTTCCTTTTATATTATCCAGCAAACTGAAGAGATACAACCTGCAACAGATCCTTTGTAACACCCTATTTTCTCTCAATCTCTTCTCTCTTCCTCACTCAGAATACAGATATAATATAGACGCAATACAATTCCCTCATATATAGTGAGGGGTTGCCTTCTAGGGAAAAACACTCTAAATTAAACATAACTTCTACCGTTAAATCATCCGCTTAATAAACGGCCCAGATTGACTAGAAATTACTAGACTTTTACAAGGCAATTTTACATCTATTCTTAGCTTCGAGGGTGCTACCCCCGAAACCCCCCGCCAGGGGGGGGCTCCCCAAAGGTCATAGACGGCACCCCTGGACCCCCCCTGCAGTGAATATTTTACAGGCGGCATTGCCGCCCCATTTCGAACTGGGGTCCAATGAGGCGATACCTTTGCATACAGAAGATAATTAGGCTCCACACCCAGCAATCGACATTCTGACAAAGCCCCTAAGAAAGGTCAAATTTTTGACTTTCCGAGAATGACTTGGTGTCATTCAAAAACCCTCTGATGAGGGTGTTGTATGATGTATTGAGCTCTGGGAGCTCCGGGGGGGTGCAGGGTACTTCTTGGAGGGACATATGACGAACAGGGTAAAAGAATCAAAACTTTCCCTGTGACACCCCGTGGCGACTATGTAGCAGGATGATTTGTTCTCCTGTGAGGTTTGGATGATGTGTTCTCCATCATGATTATGTAGCAGAATGATTTATTCTCCTTTGAGGTCTAGATGATGCGTTCTCCATGACGATTATGTAGCAGATGATTATTTCTTCTGTGAGGTCTAGATGATGTGTTCTCCATGGCGATTATGTAGCAGGATGATTAGTTCTCCTGTGAGGTCTGGGTGATATGTTCTCCATGAAAATTGTGTAGCGGGATGATTAGTTCTCCTGTGAGAACAGGATTGATTAGTTCTCATGTTGAGGCATCCTACCCATGCAGTCTGAGACTATGGGAAGTACCTCTCATCTGATCAATGAGAAGGGAAATGAGGATAGGGACCATAGTAGTACCGATGGACGCATCGTTGTATCTACCGTACTCCCTATGCTAGGATGACCTTCATTAATCTGGGATCAATGATATTGGTCTGGGACCAGTGGTAGGAGTTGTACCCACTATGACACTGACTTCGGGTCAGTTGAGGACTGGTCTAGGACTAGTGGTACACACTCTGAGACTGACTTTAAGTCAGTGGAGGATGGTATCATACATCCTCGATCATTTCTTCCTCTTCATAATTCGGACAAAGCAGAGCAGAGAAAAACAGAACAGAACAGGGTAGAACAAAACATATCATAGCAGGCAGAATAGAGCATAGAAAAGCAGGGGTCAAGCTGTATAGGGTAGTGCATTTGATGGATGAATAGTAGCGACCGAGAGACAAATTGCAGATGGATTTCTCCCTAGTTGAGAGGGAGTGTTAAAATTGGAAACTAGGGCCAAACTCCATGTGGGTCATCTTATTCATGGTTGATAATATTTTTATTAGATTCCTCTTGTCGAGAGGTGTAGGATTGATCTAAAGATCATCCGATTCCGATAAGTATTTATGCAGATATGAATTTATTTTGATTATGGAATAATTATCAAGCCGACCAGCAACTCATGTAAGCTCAGAAGCCCAACAGTCGCATCTATTCAATCATCAACAGTTGTGTATAAATATAGGAGGTATTTTCCTCATTTGGACTAACTCATCTCATCACATCTCTCTCTCTCTCTCCTGTGCAGAAAAGAGGCTCTTCTCCTACTGTGCAGAAAGAGACTCTTCTCTCACACGTGTGGAAGGAAGGACGTAGATTTAGGGCTACAACTGTAGAACCAAAGTTTGACCAGTGTTGACCATCAATCTACCTCTCAAAACTATGATGTAGGTGAATCGGGATCTCCTTTGAAGGCAGAATTTTTTGGTGAAGGAATCAAGCCAATCCGACAATCGGTTTGCAAGATATTGTCTGCCCTAGTTCGGTTGATCTAGGGTTTGCTACTACTGATGTAAATCAAATTTATGTACTATTTCTCTCTACTGAATTATTGAAGATAAAGGAAGATTTGATCAAAGGGTTTCCCCACATTGGTGTTTGTCCCTAGCTAGCTGCCACATCTTGTGTCTCTTGTCTTGGCTTCTTTTTTGTCAATCATTTAATGTTCTATCCACACTTTACTTTATGTACATGTGATTGCTAATCTGTGGATAATAATAAGAAAGATAAGTAAATTGTTATAAGCATAGAACATACCATAAATTAACAGTATGGCATCTAAATGGTACTTAGAATTACCTCGAGCTTCGTTTGATAACTTTATAGCCTTGTCTACTACATTCCTAACACATTTCTAGTTACCCATCAGATATGAGACTGGAATGAATATCTTAACCAATTTGAAACAAAGTAAGGCCACTCAAATATCTGATAATATTCATGAGTGGCGATGCCATCATCATTTGGTTAAGATGTTCTTCCTGATCAGTTGTTAGATAAATGGTTCATTAAGTCGTTGTTTCCATCTATCACAGAAGATGTGTCCAAAGGTGGAGTCATGATACAAGAATAGTTGATCGCCCGTGCCCAATACTTATATCTCATGTATACCCAATCTAGCACGTTACATGATAAGATACCAAATGCTTCGCGACCTATCAATATTGTTTCTCAAACTCCTAGTAAAGAATCACATGTTGTTGATGGCGTGATTGATTCTACCAGCTAGCAGTCAAAAAAAGTAAACTATCTGGTTCAACTCTTGTTGTCGCTACTCAAAACCCTCCTTCCACTCTTGTGGCTTCTACTTTTGAGATCAATGTTGTTCAATCATCTAAAGGAAAATCTCCACAACCAGGAAGTAAGAAGAAATGCAAAGGCAACAAGAAGAAAGACAATTCTTCGCGAGATAAACAAAACAATCAGTCTCCTAGAGAGAAGATGAAACCCTGTTACCCATGTATAATTTGTAATAAGGAGCATTTCACACATGATTGTACACATTGCGTAGAGGTGAATCAATTCCTTAAATCCTTCGCTGCACCTATCGTGTTGACAGATCCATTTCCAAATCAGGAGACTAATTTGCTTGCTCAAGACCCTACTTCCTCTAAATCGGTTTTAATGCTTTACTCTACTAAGCCTAAACATGATATTTTGGTGCCTACCCAGAGTAAGGCCTATGGTAATGTGAATCCTTCGAATGTACGGGCTACTGATCAACCTACCAGTTTGAGCGCATCTCCACCAGAGTCTACTCCAAATGTCATACCTACTGAATTAACAATTAAGCCTCCCAAGGGTGTTATCCATAAGTTGACATTCAACCCCCACGCAAGAGTTGCTCAAAATTATAACATAGTTGAGGACCTAGCTCAAGATCCATCAACTATATCCACTCTTGAGGTGTTGCAAAATTTCTCTGCCCAAAAGAAGGATTTTCTCTTGGAAATTAGATGTATTGATCCTTCAGATTCCAACCTAGTAGTCTTTAACCATGAGAACCATATACCTCGACTTTTGGCTCAACTAGCCTTCATGATCCAGATTGTTTTCTGTGGAAAGAATATTCATCATTCCATTGTGAATGAAGATGCCTCAACCTGTATTATGTCCCTATCTTGTTGGAAGCCTATTGGTTCTCCCTAATTAAGCTAGTCACCAACCACTTTGAAAGCTTTTGATGGAAGAAATTATAAACCGTGTGGGATTTTGAATTCTCTATAGGTAAAATTAGGTGGAAAGACTATATCAGTAGAAGTCTAAGTTATCGACAAACCTTTATATTATAATATTCTATTGGTTCATATGTGGGTCTATGTCATGGCTACAGTTGTTTCCACATATTTTCGAATGATCACTTTTCCTCATAAAGGTCATATTGTAGCCATTGATCAACTCGCTTTCTTTGCCACTGATTCTTCAGTTACTGGAAGTGTCCCTCTCATGGGGGAAACCGCCCACCTGTATCAGGATGTTGGAGTTGAATTGCTTAAGGATTACTCTTTCATGGGAACCTTTATGCTTCCTCCTCCCCCACTACTCGACAAATGTACTTTGAGAAAATTCTTCGGCGTAAATCACATGATCTTACATTTGTCGACGCGTTTCGAACCAACCAGTGTGGTTCATCGTCATTATTTTTTACTTTATATCTATATATATATATATATTATATATATATTTATATATATATATATATATAGATATATATAGATATATATATATATAGATATATATATATATATATATATATATATATATATATATATATATATATATGTATATATATTATATATATATATATTATAATATATATATATATATATATATATAATATAATATATATATATATTATATAATATATATATAATATATATATATATATATTATAATATATATATATATTATATATATATATATATTATATATATATATATATATTATATATATATATATTATTATATATATTATATTAACAAATTAATAAATAAATAAACAATTAAATTAAATTAAATTATAAATTCTTATTATATTAAACTTAAATTTATTCATAACAATCCTAACAATAGGATTTTCTTTTTATTAAACTCTAAAATTAAAACAAATTTGTAATAGTGAATTTAACTTTAACTTATTTTAATTTTTAATTAGATTTCTCTCCTTTCCCTTGGTCCTGTCCTACTAGCCGTTTCCAGTCAAGATTAGCCGTTAGTTGGTCAATTGAGTTGTTGTCTGGTCAAATATAGTTGTTGAAGGTCCTGTTCTAACTATTTAACATGCAGCTTAGATCTGATTCTTCAACTTGCCCTGACGATGAGCCACACTGGTTGGTTCGAAACTCGTCGACAAATGTAACATCATGTGATTTTTGCCAAAGAATTTTCTCATAAACTTGATATGGATCAGAGAGGCCTCAAATCAACAAAATCTACTTTGGTTCCCTATATTAATATGATCTCTTCTTGTACTACGCTAGATAATCCATGGTTGGTACCAGATCAATCTAATATTGATAGTTTTGGTGACCATCTGCCACTCAGCCCCATTAAGCAAGATTACGAAGCCATCCATTCAGCTTGCGCAGCCTATTATGATCATTCCTCTTCAATTAATTAGGTTGATCATTCTTTATATTATGGTATGTCATTTGATCCTTTCTCTCATACATTTTCCACCGATGAGAGCATCATGTAGATCATGATGCCTAATGATGTCCCATGGAACGATCATCATCATCGTTCCTCCTTGCCATATTCCTTCGAGGACAATCTTAATGAACTTTATCGACCCAATATCGTTGAGTTATCCATGAATTTCACATCTATTTACAATGTCGATTCTAAGAAGAACTTGTCAAACACTGAAGAGACCATCCCTCTCGACATTTCAATTAAACCTGACATTGCCGAAAATACACATGTCGGTGTTTCTTGCCCTCCTGATGAGGTCAAGAATTATAAATCCATATTCTAGGAATTAAAAGATATTTTTTCCTAATATTATGAATAAATGCATCATATTGATCCAAACATTGTTGTGCACAAAATTAAAATGTATCCTGATGCTAAACCAGTGTGCCAACACCTTTGCCTTGTTCATCCCAAGAAGGTCGCTGCTATCAAAATTGAAGTTGAAAAGCTGCTACGATCTGGTTTCATCTATCTTGTACCTTTAACTAACTGGGTGTCTAATATTGTTCTTGTTATGAAAAATAAGGAACAATCTGTGTGTGCGTCGATTATCGGGATATCAATTGTGCTTTTCTGAAGGAAAACTATCCCACCAGTTCATTGAACAAATCATTCATAATTGTGTCAGTTGTGAGATATTTTCATTTATGAACGACTTCTCTAGTTATAATCAAATCAACATTCTCCTAACGAACCAACATAATACTACATTCATTTGTCCCTGGGGCATATTTGCATACAAAAAACTCCCTTTCGAATTAAAGAATGTTGTGGTTACATTTCAAAGGGAGATTAATTATGTCTTCCAAGACACCAAACATATTGTGCAACCTTATTTGGATGATTCTCTTGCTCATTCACAACATCGAGTTGATCACCTGATGCATCTCAAGGTCATTTTTTTACAATGTAGACATTATAACATTTGACTCAATGCACACAAATGTGTGTTTTGTGTTAGCTATGGTCGTCTTCTCGGATTTGTTGTATCAAAACAAGGAATTCAAATTGATTCCTTGAAAGTTCAGGGGATCATTGATCTGCCTGCTCCCTCTTTCCTCCTTCAGATTCAACGAATCCAATGGAAGGATAAACTTGCTTTAGAGGTTCATTTCCAATTACGCCAAACTAACCAAAGGATTTACTTGCTAAAGAAAGAGGTCCCCTTCCATTAGGACAACATTGCTCAAAATGCCTTTGATGCCTTGAAAGATGTACTGATTCGGGCATCTTTTTTATACCCCCCTTATTACGCAGTTATTTCTTATACCTCGCCATTGTAAGTACTATCATTGGCATGGTATTGGTTCAGGAGGATGATGTAGGAGCTGAACATCCTATTTATTACTTGATTCAGAATCACAATGATACCGAAGTCAAGTACACCCTAGTCAAGAAGTTAGCTTTGGTATATGTTCAAGCTATCCATAGATTTTTCAATTACATCCTGCTCCACAAAAATATGTTTGTTCCATATTGAAACCCCGTGATGTACATTCTCTCACGACAGTTTCTAGGGGGAAATACTCTAAGTGGATTCTCATCCTACAGGAGTTTGATTTGGAATTCGTCAAATCAATGTCGAATAAATCCCTAGTTTTTGCTAAGTTAATTTGCGACCTTCCCAATTGTGAAACTGAAACGAGATCTAACAATTCTATTCTAGCTGAGTCATTATTTTTTATTTCGTCATTTTTTTTTTCTTCATGTGACCCATGGTATGGATACATTCTCATATATCTCTAGACCCATACTTTCCAGGCTGATACCTCTCACTTTTACCAACGACGTATTCGATATCAAGTCAGAAATTATATTATAATCAGTGACACTCTCTATCGTTGTGGTATCGATATAGTTTTTTGAAGGTGCCTCACCCATAAGGAGGCTAAGAAAGTCTTAAATGAATGACATTCAGGGGCATGTGGCAGTCATTTGTCTAGATATGCCACCGCACAGAAGATCCTATGTGCTAATTACTTTTGGCCCACCATATTTCGTGATTGTATCCTCATTGTCTAGAAGTGTCATGCATGCCAAATTTTAAATGGAAAGCTTCATGCTCTGCCCGCTCCTTCGCATCATGTTATCATTAATGGTCCTTTTGCGAAATGGGGCATTGATTTCATGACATGCAACCCTCACTCAGCTGGGAGGCATGGATATATCATCATAGCGGTTGACTATTTTACCAAATGGGCCCAGGTGATGCCTACATATAACAATATCGATGAAACAACTACTTTATTTTTCTTCAACCATGTCATTACATGGTTTTGTGTTCTGCAAGATGTAGTTATGAACCATGGAAAACATTTTCACAATCACATGATGTCCGAACTAACTGCCAAGTTGGGACTTTCCCATGAAAGTTACACTCCCTACTACCCTCAGGCAAACGGACAAGTCGAGACAATTAATAAGTTCTCAAAACAATTCTTCAACCTATGATAGGGGTCCATAAATCAAACTGCCATCACAATATTTATGTGGCCTTGTGGGCATACCGAACTTCTATTAGGACTGCTACTGGATTTACACCATTCCAATTGGTATATGGTATGGAAGCAATCATTCTAATTAAATGTGAAATTCCATCCCTCAAACTTATTGTCGAACTCCTCCCTACCACTTCCGCGGAAGAGGAGCATCTCTTACATCTGACGCGCTTAGATGAAACCCAGTGAGATGGCAATATGGCCAATGAAACGCATAAGAAACATATCAAGGCGCAATATGACAAAAGTGTCAAGCCTCATGTCTTTTCGGAAGGAGACCTTGTTCTATTATAAAATCAAGAGTCTGATAAATTAGGATCGGGGAAGTTTGAGCCAATGTAGATAGGTCCATTTATTGTCAAATGTGTTCTTGCTAAAGGGGCTTATGAGCTAATTTATTTTGATGGAGTTCCCTTAGTGGAACCTAGAAATGGGTTGTACTTAAAGAAATAATATTCTTGAGTTTTGTGTAGTGCATTGTGTACATATTGTATATAGGTGTGATTGATTTTGTTCCATTAAGAGTTTCCTAGGTTTCTATTAATATTGTTTACATTTGGTTTGTAGATGTCGACATCCCTTGAACCATACGTTGGTTATGTTGATGGTGCTAGTTGTAGTACTCGAAACCTCTCTTCTGCGGCTTAGGCCATATATGCTCCAAATGGCGAGTTAGTGAGTTTACAAGGCATTTGTATTAGTCTCTCTACCAATAACATTGTTGAGTATAATGCAGCGATCGAATTGTTGTCCTATGCTATTTCACTTGGTATCCATTGTACAGTCATTAGACTTGACTCGCGGCTTATAGTACTAAAATTGATTATTGTCTATTTGGTTAGAAGTCCAACTATGTTTCGCATGTTCATGAGGTTTCACCTTCTCGAAAGATATTTTGATTTTATCCAGTGTCAACATATTTCTAGAAATCTAAATGCATTGACAAATGCACTTGCTAATCATGTTTTAGATAGACATTTATGACACATCTAAATTTAATTCAATACACATCACATCACATTGAACGAAAAATTTACAAAATTTGTGTGCAAGACACATGTGGCCACACAACCTAAAATATACATGCAGTTAAGATATGGCTACAAGACTCCTAGTAGATTAATCATAGTGCTCATGGTAGCACACCACTCCACGAGCCATCTTGCATAGTAGTCGACTAATACGGACCGACATGCCAATAGTATGTCGATGCAGTCTCATAGGGAGCTCATCAACCCTTGTCTTAGTTATGCCATAGTTCAAACCCTCTATATGACACTCAACCTCTGCTAGGGTCTCGACCACATTGAGATCCTATAGTACCTCTCGTCCTACTGCAACAACTTGTACTGCCTCTGGTACCTATTGTGGGTCTTTTGTATGATGAAGATAAGAAGAGCCCACTAGTTTAACGGGTCCAATATTCGCATGCATACAAACCAACAGTTTAGTCTCAAATACATAAAAAATCACAAAAATTTGTAAAACTTAAGAATACAAAAAATGGTCAAAATGTCTTACCTATGGCACCTCATCGCTCGCCATCAAGAAGTGTGAGCTCTGGGTCTCTACAAAAATCCATCCCTGCATATGGATAGTCTTCTATCATCATCAGTTGCATGCGCAGTCGGCTGAATAAGAGAGAGCTGAAACTCATCGATGAAGGACTTGCATGCCTAGACATGAGATCCACTGATATCCTCATTTCTGGGACTCTCGAATCTACGGGCTCAAGCACGATATGTTGTGGCCTGAGCAATGGAAATTGCTCTAGAGAAAAAGAAATCAGAATCAAACCATAACCAAAAAAATTAATTGTCCATGTTTTGCTTTAGTCAACTACTCTTTCATGTTTACTAGTACCCCTTCACTCTAGTTGAATATTGTTGGATCTAGACATTCTAGAGCATACTGCATATGTGAATTATTCGCCACATGAAGTGATGCACTACTGATCAATTTGACTATAATGAACAGGATCGTTCTTAAAGGCAAACGTACTACATCCTTGATGTCAATTTTTCCATCCTTAGTTGGTTGGGATCTTGGTCGACAATGTGCATGAACATAATCTTTCACTGTTTCTCCACCACTCCTTGAACTAGACAAAGAGACAGGGGCACCTCGACTTGAAAAACCAGTCAAAAAATATATTTCATCTACCTGTATTTCCAGTGTATATGCACCAAGTCTAAAATCTTGTGCTTGAACATCCCATGCACGAACAAGATACCTCAATAACTCTATATGTTGCGTCATACCAGGAAGCCAGAAGAATTTTAAGAGCCCATAATCTCTTAAAGCCTAGATTGTGGTAGGATCATGACCTACAGTCAAATCTTGTTCTTCATTCTCTCTTTCCCTCTGTATCAATGCCATTTTGTTTAGATAGACACCTACAACATCACAAGAAGAATCATTAGGATGAATTTCATGCAAAAAATCAGTGAAAACTTGAGCCAAACAAGTTAGGGGTTGCACTCAACACACCCTCCTAAGGGAAGATAGTGCGTTGTGGTGCTAAACCCAACACATTTTCCTCCTGGTCAATTCACCTTTTGACCTTATAGGGATGCGTTGAACCTAGGGAGAAGAATTAGAGCCGTATGGGCCTCAAAACCTTGAAAAATGTGCATGAAATCACAAAATTGATCCATGAAAAGGAAGAGAAAGGTTATAGCTCCTACCTAGAAGTGATGATGCTTGAAATGATCCAATGGATTGGTCGCAGTCAACTGTAGAGAATTGGGGGCAAAAACACTCAAAACTCACTCTCCAAGAGGTAAATATGAAATGGTAAAAATGAGTTACCTTTTTCCTATTTTATGGTAATTTTAGTTATTAATTCATTAATTTATTAATATTTTGACCTAAATATGACTCAGTTTTATCACGAAACAGGCATTTTTAATATTTTGTTGGTGTTTTGAGCAGGATGACAGTTGTTTTAACGGATTTGATGATATCTGGATTGAAACAAGCCATTTTGACCAAGGAGCATACTTTTATCACTTTTCAGGGCTCTATAAACCTATGAAAAAGGAACCCCTTAGCGTCCTCTTTCAGCTCTTTTCAAACTCCCTAAACATGAAAAGATTATCGAGAAATTGTTTTTTCGAACTTGTTAAAGTAAATGAAAAGACATCTACTCAATATAAGTTTAACCCTTTTCCGGACTGAAATAGACTAACTATGAAAAAGGAATACATTAGTCGAAAATGGCTAAGAGGTTCTCTTGAGTATTTTTTTCTACCTTTTTGGACTCAAGACACTATCTACAAAAAGGAACCTTTGGAGTTTTCTTTTTCGCCTCTTTTTCAAATTCTCTAAACATGAAAAAGATGTCGAGTTATACTTTCATTAGACTCATAAAACATCAAACAATGATGGACTCGTTGAACATGATAGAACCGAACCACTCCTTCTAAGGGTTCGTTAAACATACTTGGAGGAATTCATCCAAAGAATGAACTTATAGATCAAGTATATGTTATCCTCCTCAAGCTTGTTAAAAAATAAATAGGTACCTACCAAAAATTGTTGGGGAAAATCGAGAAAATGAGATATTATACCTATTATGGCAGTGAGACACTCTTGAACAGAACACTCTTCCACTTCATCTATGTGGCTATTGGGTTGGGAAATATGCTTTTCTTTTGGTTTATCGCACCATTTCAAAGCCTCTGCTCTCGGTTTTGGGTCAATGTTGTAATTCCATTTAGTGTGTTCAAGAGAAGTCATTCAGTCAAGATCTACTATGATACTCTTAAGCCTTCATTCCATGTATGTCATTCCTGAACCAATTCCACATCAAAGTCTTTATGTCTTGAATCATGATACCTATTTTGTGTCGTTGATGGGGAATACATCAAGACCCTCCTACAATGGGTTACTTCCTATCAACATCATCTCATTATCCAGGAAGTTGACCTAGAAACTCTTCCTTAAGTACCTTGGGACTTGTATACATCAATGTTAAGTTTCCTCACTCTCAGTGACAGGTTTTCATCATTATCCTTCGACCGGTAGATTTTGTACGTTGTTCAACTTCAACTCGTTCATTCATACCATATGGATTGTATTGCAGTAACTTGAGAGCCATTAACATCATCAATGGTTTCTCTTGTGTTTGTTAACGACTTACATCATTGGCTGGTAATCAGATGGTGTCTGCCAAATTTGACTCTAGCTCCTTTATTCACATGGTTAGTCTCGTACACTGGATGATCGAGTGAACGAGATAGAAGACCCTGAATCTAGTTTCATCCATTCGGGCTGTGATTTCTAGATTAATGCAAAATTACAAATAATGATGGCTACGATCATACAGACAGTCATCCAATCATGGCTCCACCCTTTGTCATCAATGGATATTTCTTCTTGATAATTGTACATGTAATGTTAGCTAATATGTTGAGCATGGGTATGCCTCCTTCAACAAAGATATCGAGATGAAAATGTATTGTAACAAATGATGATCTGACTTATTGTTCTTTATCCGAACTTGTCACAAGGTAAAGCACTTAAGTCATCGACCACTTTTTCCTGACTCGGCGCTTTAGGGGGAAACCTTTTATAAGCAATTTTGTCACATCTAGTCAATAGGCTGATAAACTAGATCAATTGACATCCATGAACACCATGTAATCATCCCTACACAAATCCTTAAGCATGACTCTCTCAAATCCCTGATTTTTTTACCTTGATTGCTTCATTCTGGTGCTTTTAAGACCCAACACACCCTGACCCTTTAGGGACCTGCTTTGAGTATCTGGTTTCTCAGTTCTACACCTGCTCTGATCAAAGCAGCTTTTCCCTTGCTGGGGTGTGCTAATTATAGAAATTCGGGAAATAAAAATAATCTCGAAGCTTCCTTTTCCATAAGCTTCTAGGAGTTATTACAACCATTTACCTTGGATAAGAACTTTGAATCCTACCTTCCCTACCTTGGAAATTTCACCTCTTATCCCTTGAGATCATCCTCCTATCAAGAGTGGATCTCAACCCTATATTGATAAATGGATAAGTATTCCTAAAATACCATCCTCTCTTATATATTTACTATCATCCACAAGCTAGACATTGGCTTTTGGAGACTAATCATACCCTTATGTTGTTACTTTGATCATAAGAGAGTTATCATTCCCATGCATTAGGGTGGGTTTGAGGTGTACATTATGGCAAGGAAGGACAAGTAAACTTGGGAGGATCTCTGCAAGATCAACTTCTACTTTTCATTGTAAACTCTCTCCCTTTCATATTAATTCAAAGAGTATATTGTTTTCCTACATGTGTTATGTTATGCTTACATACATGTGTTTCAATGTTATGTTTATCCATTGAATAGAATGATTGGATAATACTACACAAATGTCATAGATCTTTGGTTTGTATTGATTGTTTGTGCAGGTTCTAATTATAGCAATCGGAGCTACAGTTGGAGTTGACAAGCCAAGAGGAGAGAAGAGCTTGCAATAGATCACAAGTAAGTATCTTTCCATTATCCAATCCTTCTAAGTATAACTTTATATCCTTTGATTTTTGTTGTTTTAGACCAAGCCACTAGGTCTAGGGAAGATAGTTTTGTCTGCAGTCGTAGATTTTAGATTTTACATAACACATGGGTTGACCTTACTTCGTTTATGTGGGTGCCCCTTGCCAAGTCGGCCCAACCCACCAACTCATTGCATGTGCACCCTGGCATGCCCAACACGCAACACCCCCATGGGCATTGGGCACCTTGGCGTGCTTGACACCCCCATGAGTGCCTGGGCACCCCGCCTTCGTGCGAGCACACCCACGGCGCGGGCATTCGCCCTACTATGAAAATCATTAGCTCATCAATGAAAACAAAATATTATCATTTTTTATTTTCATGTTGCATGATCAATATTCAATTATATACCAACTTTTAACACCTAAACATTAATTTACTTAATTATTTAAAAATGATTATGAGACTCCCTTGTGGGAATTCTGTTCATGGGAAGTCATGGGCCAACATTACTTCTTTTGTGCAGGCACCCCTTGCCAAGTCAGGCTGACTGGCCAACTCGTCGCACGGGTGCCCCTATCCGCCAGGTGCCTTGGCGTGCCTAATAAGTGACGCCCCCATGGACGGCGGGCATCCTGGCATGCCCAACACGTGACGCTCCCATGGGAGCCTGGGCGCTCTGCCTTCATTCACTCATCAATGGCAACAAAATATTATAATTTGTTAGTAATGTGTTGCATAATCAATCAATTATAAACTAACTTTTAACACCCAAACATTATTTTAGTGAATTTTTTAAAACTCGTTATGAGACCCTTGGTGGGAACTCTATTCATGGGAAATCATGGCATGAACTTAATTCTTTTATGCGGGAGCCCCTTGCCAAGTCAATCTGACCCACCAACTTGTCCCACGGGTGCCCCTGCTGAGCGAGCGCCTTGGCGTGCCTAGCACGTGATGCCCCCATGGGTGCCCAGGTACCCCGCCTTCAAGCGAGCATGCCCAGGGTGCATACATTTTCCCTGCAGTGAAAATCAATGAACATAATCATTAGCTCATCAATGAAAACAAAATATTATCATTTGTTATTTCCATGTTGCATGATCAATATTCAATTATTAACCGACTTTTAACACCTAAATATTAATTTACTTAATTTTCTAAAAATAATATTTATGAGACCTCGTTGTGGGAAATTTTTTCATGGTAAGTCATGGGCCGAAATTACTCCTTTTGTGTGGGTTCCCCTTGCCAAGTCAAACCGACCACCAACTCATCACACAGGTGCCCCTACCTGGCGAGCGCCCTGGCGTGCCCAATACGTGACGCCCCCTGAGTGTCGAGTGCCCTAGCGTGCCCAACATGCAATGCCCCCATGGGCGTTGAGCACCCTCGCATTCCCAACAAGCGACACCCCCATGGGCGTTGAGCGCCTTGGTGTGCCCAACACACAACGCCCCCATGGGCACCCAAGCGTCCCACCTTCATTCGCTCATCAATGACAACAAAATATTATAATTTGCTAGCACCATGTTGCATAATCAATCAATTGTAAACTAACTTTTAACACCCCAAACATTACTTTAGCCAATTTTCTAAAAATCATTATGATGCCCCATGGTGGGAACTGATCTGTTCATAGGTAATCATTGGCCGACCTTACTTATTTTATACCAGCACCCCTTTCCAAGTCGGGTCGACCCACCAACTACTCACAAAGGTGCCCCTACCAAACAAATGTCTTGGCATGCCCAACTCGCGACACCCCCAAGGGCGCACGAGTGTTAAAGAGAAGGATAGCACCATCGTCAATGAATATGAGACTAGTTTGTTTAAGACACGTACATAAGAGACTAGTTTGTTCAAATTGAGATACCTTCTTAGATGTATAATCATGACCATAATAAAAAAACATATTGATCTTATTTTGCATTTATCATTGTAATGCCATATTATTTCTTAATGACATATATTGCATAATTTACTTTAAAACTTATTAATAATGCTCCATAAAAACCTATGATTAACCTTTACATCTTCTAGGTCCAAATTAACCCCCTAAACAATATACATTAACCCCCTAACACCTTAACCCCATTCCATTAATCCCTTAAACCCCTAACCCCTAAGCCCTTAATCCCTAACCCCTTAACCCTTAAACAGTAACCCCTTATCCCTAAGCCCATAAATTAATTAACCCCTAACTCGACCTAACCCTTTAATCGACCCTAATGAAAATAATCAAATAATGTTTATGGTCCACATCATGACAACATAGTTCAAACACCTCTCAAAATAATGTTATAAAATACATTTACAATACATAGACATACAATATAAAATACAATATACATATAAACATTTACAAAAAAAATCTATAATACAAAGACATATAATAAATAACTTACAAATGGATGATATTCATACCTGCCTTCAGCGTGTCCATAGTCTCTAGAATGCTTTTTCGTTGATTTTATTATAATTCTCCTTAGCCTCAAGCCCCTGCAATTTCTACAAGGGAAATAACATTGCCCATCCTTAAAAGCCCTCGATGTGGATTCCACATATCCTTGGTCTCCTTGAGGAATGTTATGTGACATTTTTTGTCACCAAACTTTTAGTGATGATTTTGTTCAAAAATTAACTTCAAAATAAGCCTACGACCTTTCAAAGCAATCACAACTAATATATATAGCAACTATGTCAAAGTTATATGATGTTAGGGCCTCTACACACACACACATTAATAATAATTTATTTAATAACTTTATTATATATGTTTTATTAGTCAAAATCATCAAAAAACCATTAATGGTGGAATTGGACATTATGCAACCGTTATTTACAACTAGTAGGAAATTGGACAACACATTTTCATATTGGATATTGCGTCGAATGTCCAACGATAAAAGAACTACCATCGGTTATTCGACAACAAGAGTAATTATAGGAAAACATCTGATAATCGACGGGATAGAGGATTCCATCGAATATTCGACCGGTAAAGAATTGTCGTTGTATATTCGACAATAGTTAGGATTTGAAAAAAAAAACAAACAAACAAAACAAATCATTTAACTTCTGACAATTTTTCCAATTTTAGCCATTCCATCGGATTCTGTCGTCGAATTTTCACCCAAATGTAGTAGTGAAGTTTGACAGACTCTCTAGTGATGTGTGGGCTTTTCATGTTTGGTTTTTTTGGGGAATTTGACGGTGTTTAGTTGAACTTTCCTTTCAATTTCCAGGGCTCCTCTTAACCTGGTGGGATCTCGAGGTGTGGGAAGCCCATGGTTTTTGGTCTGTGTGTTTAGTCTTCTAACATCAAGTGTTTCAATCCCTTTCATTTATTTGGTGTTGGTTCTTCCTTTTCTTGGCATCAATGTGCTCCAGAATGGTCTGTTTACTTTGGCCTTTTTTCTGTCCCTATTGTTTTTGGATCCTTGTCTTTGGTGCATCGGGGGTGGGCCACTAGCGGAAGTTGGGATTTTGTAGTGGGAAGGTTTAGAGAGTCCCTGCTTACCTTTTCTGCCATTAAGGTCATGGTGGTGCTTGCGATTGGGACCTCAAGGCTTGTCCTTGTTGGATCTCTAAGCATGGGTGGATGTGGGTGGGTTGTTTGGCAGTGTTGGGTGTTCGCGGCCCTGGTGGGTTATTTTTTGCGTGCCTCACCTATCATGCCTCTTCGTCACGACAATCAAAGTGATTCAAGGGGCCGAGGAGGACGAAGGATTTCCACCCTTTCAGGATCTAGGCAACAACAGGGATCCTTTGTGTCATCCTCTTCTCACCATACAATAGGTATATCAGGGGACTCATATTCCTAGATTTCTTTGGACATGATGGTTCAGTCCTTGCTCGCCAATCTTGATAAGTTAAATAGAGCTTGTCAGGAGGATCATGGGGAGCTCATAAGAATTCTTGGACATATTTAGTATAATCAGTGGCAGTTGCATGAATAGATAGTGAGTATGTGGTGTGGCCAGTGTCACGTTCTAGATAAACTTGAGTGACTAGAAGAATGGTTTTCCCACAGGGAGGGCCATGTACATTGTGATTTTAAACCACCCCTATCTTCGAGGGTTTAGTCCAGATAACCCTACTTTAGTCACTTCATCTGATTAGAAATTACTGTGGGAATTTTTCTTATTTGGGGTGTTTTTTGGCACTTTTGTCTCAGTGATATTTGGTAGTCTTTTGTTTTTTGTATGCTTTCTTAGTACATGGGTCTTTATATTTTGGTCAACAAATCCAGTCAAAGTGAGCTAGGTAGAATTTTGGAGATGTGCATTGCTAAATTTAACTTTCTAAGTTAATACAGGACCTCGATTCATAAACAAAAACATGAATCTCTTCAATTCCATAATGTAATCTAATTGTTTATTAACTATTTATTACTTTTCTCACAAATTTGATAACATTTTTTTGAGCATGTGTCCATTGGTATGATTTGTTATTGACATGTTCGAGAGGGAAGTCAACAAAAAAATCCATGCAATGATCCACAACGATGAAATTGAGGGGGACATGTAGTCAATTTGGAGGAACTATGCCAAACCAAGGAGATGTCATGAAAATCAAGGGGACCTTGGAGAAATCGAAGGAGTTTTGGTTCAATAAAGAGGGGAATTGGGATCTTAGAGCAATTAAAGGGATCTTGTTTTAATAAAGAGGGGAACTGATATATACAAATCGATGTGCTTATATATGCATATTAAAAACATCTAATCTTTAATTTTTTACTATTTATTTATTATTTGTTGTAATGCATAGCATTTATCATGTGTTAAGTGTTTTTTAAAACATAGTTATAAGTGTAATGGTACCACAAACACAGGGATGGAGCACAGCTTATGACTAAAGGTTAAATCGTAGTAAAATACTCAAGGTAAAGGTTGGGAAGTTAGTGAGCACTAATATTTTTTTATTATTTTGTTCAAATTCACCAACATGCCACCTCTCTTATAGTTCTAACTAAAGATACATGTTGACTATGATATTGCTACATCTAAAAAAAATCAATTAAACATCCTTCTTGCTACAACTAAATGTTACATTATGCGACAAAAATAACTATCATTTATGTTTATTTATTTATTATAAGGTTTATTTTTAAATAAATAAATAAACATAAGTGATAGTTAGTGTGTCGCATAATGTAACATTAGTTATATATATATATATATATATATATATATTAGATTCAAGGTTATGCCTTTTTCTTTGAAAATATTTTTTGGTAACTTTTGGTACTTATTTTGAAAAGAATACCCCATCCATCTAGGAGACATAAGGGGAATGTTTTGTTAGCCTAATTAAGTTCTAGTAGGCTAGGACGGGAAAATTAATCAAGGGAACACAATTCACCTAGAAGAAGACTATATATAAGCTATAGTGGAGAAAAGGGGGACATGGGTCCTAGGCTAACGAAAAATCACTTTTAAATTATAAAGTGAGAAAACCCACTAAAGTGACTTTATTAAAATAAAAAGTAAAAATGTGGCAAAAAGGGTCAAGTGAGTTATAAAAAAAAAAAGAAATGAAGATTCTCATCTCATTCTTGCATTCACTCACTTGAAAAATAGAATTTTGGAGAGCTCTTGATAATAGAGTCCAGGGTTTCTGAAACCCTTAATTTGGTTGATTGTTTTGGTGTTAAAATTATACACCCTAGCTAATATTGGAGCAGGATCACTCAGATTCCAACATTGTGCTTCAATGTTGATGGAGAAGAAGGCAATGGCAGAAATGTAGTATGTTTAAAAGTGTTATCAGTTGATTTTATAGCTCCATATTTTTTATTCGTTATTCTCTTTTCAAGGATAGTTATGGGCTCCATGGGGCTGAGTTCACATCTGATTAAGAGGTCGAGTTATGTCATTTTAAGAGGGTTGAGTTCAGTATTCTCTAGGGGCTGAGTTCTGTCAAGCGGGTTGATTTCCCAAAAAGGGATCGAGTTACATAAGGAGGGCCAAATTCTATTTCATAGGGGTTTGATTTTACCAAGGGTTGAACTATAAAATAGGGGTCGAGTTAGTATTACTTCTGAGTTTGTAGTCATCTTGGAGGACCGATAATTAACTGTTATTTAGAGACAACATTTATGGGTTGTCTATATGTCTGTGAAGGTTGATTCTCCCTTGCCTTGGAGATGTGTTGACAATTGTATGTATGTGAAGGCATTTTTGGGTTACATTTTCTATTTGGAGACTGATTTCCACCATCTTTAGATGATCTATGTGGATATTTAAAAAGTACCAGTGGCATGGTAAAAAATCTCAAAACTCAAAGTAATAGAATCTGGATAAACTTAGCATCATATGGAAGTGTTCGTCAACCTAATTCCAACAATGTGAACGACACTCAAATATGAGCTCATTTGAAGAAGTTAAAGCAAGTCAAAATTCATGCTTGACTTGGACAGGTGGCAGGAGAAGATGAAGTGGAAGAAATCTCAGTGAATGGGGAAGCACCAAGTGGCAGGCTGCCATTGGCCCCGAATATCGTAGATCGTAGAAGGAAGAGGTCCGCAAGGAAAATGACCCCCAACACTACTGAGTTGCGATTTGCAATATCACAATCGCAGATTGGGGGTGGTCGACAGTAAAGAATTGGCCCCGGACCAAGCTAGAATGCGATGTGATACGATATATAGCAATCACAGATCGCAAGGAAAACAGGTAAAGAATCGACCCTAGAGCAATCCAGTGTACAATGTGATATATCGCAACCGTAGAATCAGGTTGCGATTTGCGATATCACAGTTGCAGATTGCAAGGGGAAACGGTCATATGAAGAATCACGCCTAGTTCTATCAATTTGTGATATGTGAAGTTCTTTCGAACCCGGTATATTATATATTGTGGTTTAATAGTCATTGGATCCACCTTTGTCGCAGGCCACTTGTTGTAAAGGTCAGGTCTGCTCGTCGATTCAAAGCACCAATATTAAAATCTATTGGGTTAAGGGTAATGTGTGTTAGAATATTCCGACACATAGGAAATAGTTAAGTATAACTTGGTATAGTGTAGAGTTAGGTAAATTGTGTTTCTTTACTATGTACTTTTGTAACTTACAATCTATGGTCATGATATGTAGTGATCCGACCATTCATTCTCTCCTTCGTATTACCGACACTTGATCCATGTCTTAACACCTGATTGGTCCATGATCTCTATTTAAAGAGCATGGAGTGTCATTTGTAGGGTAACCGTTCATGAGAGAAGATTATGTAAATTTTCATTCTTTTATTAATAAATTACCTGAAGTGGTCGCATTGGCTCAAGCTGTGGATTGTTTCCCTCTTTGAGGGTTTTAACCACGTCAAGAATACTGGTGTATTGATCTGTGATCTGTTTGTGAGCGATATCTTTTGGTGTTCTGTCTGAGGAACTTACCCTGTAAATTCCTACACGGTATAAGACTATTTGTGGGATGCATCTGTTGGTGATCCAAATCTGAAGCCGATAAAACCGCATATGACTCTCATTTCCTAAATCTACTATTACTAACTGCTTTCGGGCCAAGAGGACTGCTCTATTGTGTTAGGAGCATATGTTCCAGTGAGGAACCCCTTTCGTTTGATGCGAAAAGGTTTCCGGTAGCCCTAGCTATGTCATTTTTAAGATTTGGAGGTATATAGTGTTTGTTTGCAGTTTTTAGTTATTTTCTCTCTATTTATTTCAATTTATTAAACTCTCTGTTTTTTATTACTAGATCTACACCTTTCATTTTTGTGTATGCTCTTTGCCCCACGACTCTATGCGATCTAGAAAAATCAAAAATAGAAAGGAAGGATTTTTCTCATGCGTATGCTCTTTTCCGCCGTGCCTCAGTGTGATCTCAGAAAATCAAAAACATTGAGGAAAATTGTTAGTTTCCAAGTAAAGCTAACTTCAAAACATAAGGTTTGTTTCTTCTTGTATGTCCGTTTTGGGTTTTGTGGTTTTTGTTTTGTAGGCAAAAAAAAGAGATTTCTCAAGTAAGCATGCACCCCAAAGCTTTGGTGACTAAAAACAAAAAACAAAAAAAAAACCCCCCTTCCTCTTTTCCAAAAATTACTAACCTCTTAAACTAGCTCACTTGGTCCAAAGTTACTTTATGAGAATAGAGATCTTGAGTTCAAGTCTTTCTTTTTGTTGAGCTAATTAGATTAAGTTTGGAAAGGGGGCGGATTTTTTTTCTAAGTATAACACTACCATTCATTTCCGCACATTCCCGCACTTTGTCGGCATCTTCAACAACTTTTCTTTAAAAAACCATAACTTCTTCATCCAGAAGCCGTTTTCAGAGCCCTTTTTTTTAATCAGCCTAATTTTTCAAGATCTTTCCATTGGGAACACTTAGTTTCAACATCTATAGCTTAAATTTCTGTTAAAATGGAAAGCCCGTGCCAAGTTATTCTTGACAGCACCAACTACTTCCAATGGTGGTCCTACATTATGGATTTACTTAGAAGAAAAGGTCTTTACAGAATAGCATCAGGCCAAGAAACCAAATCGAAATATGAAGATAAGGCAGCCAAATGGGACAATAGGCAAGATCAAGCACGTGGATTGATAGGGATGTCTATTTCTCCAGACCTTAGATTCCATATCACAGAACTTGATACTCCTAATGAAGCAATGAAACAGATCACTAAAGTTTTTGGAATTAAAAATGAACTTAGAGCCCATCAACTCGAAATTGAGTTGCTTACATTGGACCCCAATAATTTTTCTTCCATTGAAGATTTTTTGTCCAAGTTCAAGACCCTTAGACTTCTCTTGGAAGGTGTTAAGGTTTAGAAAGAAGATAATAACCTTATCTATTCCATTCTTACTAAGTTGGGACCAGCCTACTCTGTGTTTGTTTCCACCTTCCATTCTACAAGAGAAGCCTTCATTTCTCAAGGAGACTACAAGGCCCCTTCCTTTGACTCTTTTTGTGATTCTTTAATAAGAGAACAGGGAAAACTCTTACATCTTGGTCTTCTTCATCTTGGAAACTCTTCCAAGAAAGCGTTAGCCGCCCAGCAGCAACCAAATTTAAAGAATCCTAAGAAGTCATTTCCTAAAAAGAATGGTCCTAAACCAAACAAGGGTCTTAAGCAAACTCAGTCTCAAAATGAAAGATCATTTCAGCAAAATGATAAGACCAATAAAAACAAATGGAAGAAGACTGATAGACATTGTAACTTTTGTAATCGAGATGGCCACTTAGAATCTAAATGCTTTAAGAAGATGGAAGCCTTGGAAGCGCAATGAAGAAACATAACATCCATGTGGAGCATTCTTCTACTTCAACTTCAACTTCATCTTCAGGAATGGCACTTTCTGCATGTCGTTGTCAATCATCTCAGTCTGGTTATGCATTAAATGTATCTTCTTCTTCTCATTCTCATGAGTGGCTCATTGATTCTGGAGCCTTTTATCACATGGCCAAAAACAAAGCCATGTTTTCTTCTTTACATGATTGTAACACCAAAAATATATATGTTGGTGATGATAGATCTCTTAATGTTGTAGGGACTGGAACTGTTCATCTGGACAATGGTCAGTTTAATGATGTATTATGTGTTCCAACCTTATCCAGCAACCTTCTATCTGTATATCAGATAACTCATTCAGGTGAAGGTAAAATTGTTGAATTTTCACCTCATGATGTTGTATTCAAGGATCTAAGAGATCCTAAAGAGATTCTAGCTACTGGTATTGCTGATGATTCCACAAGGTTGTATAAGTTTCACAACTTTGGGTCATCAAATCTTCCCTCAGTATTTGTTGCTCATAATGATGAAGTGAGCAAATTTTGGCATGAGCGATTTGGTCACTTAAACTATCGCTCCCTTCAGCATCTATGTAAAGAAAATATGGTGACAGGTCTTCCTATGGTATCTTGCAGAGATGGTGTTTGTTCCGGATGTGTACTCGGAAAACATCATCGGGACAGTTTTGAAAAGTGGCATGCCTCAGCCCCTTTACAGCTTGTTTGTCGTGATTTGTGTGGTCCACTTCCTGTTGTTTCCTTCTCTGGCTACAAGTATTTCTTAACTTTCATTGATGATTTCTCCAGACGCACTTGGTATACTTCGTAAAACTCAAGAGTGAAGTATTTAACATGTTCTTGGCCTTTAAGGCCTTTGTTGAAAAACAATTTGGACATTAAATTCTTAAGCTAAGATCGATAATGGTGGAGAATATGTTAAAAACAACTTCATCAACTTTTGCACTGAGAATGGAATTCAAATGCAACATACTGTTCCATATACTCCACAACAAAATGGTGTAGCTGAAAGGAAGAATCGCACCTTAAGGAAATGGCTAATTGTATGCTTCAATCTAAAGAACTTAGTCTTAACTATTGGGCAGAAGCAATTAACTGTGCAAATTACATACTAAATCGCACTCCTACTAAGGCTTTAAAGAATATCACTCCAGAT
>APFE031482361.1:56974-91809 GCA_000404065.3 Pinus taeda
ACAGAATCGGCAAGAGCTGGCACTATCTTCTCAGCAAAATCGATGATATACTTGAGAGTCATCCAATGACTATGTGGCTTTACCATGTATGCCTGGTAATAATCCCATTTCAACTTGGTTAACCCTTGGATTGCTTCTGCTTTTTCTTTAGCTTTTTGTTTCCATTTTGTTTCTATCGTTTCTTTCTTGCAATTTTTGGGGCTTGCAGGTGACTGACTAATTAGAAGCCTTCCTTTTCGAGCAAGTTTTCTTAGCGATGCGCGATTAGCGCTAATCGCACATCGGAAACTGCCTCCGTTCCTTGATCCGGGCTTCCCTAATGCATTTTTCACCTTTTTCACCTTTTTCTCTTATCGGGTATAAAGCTCAAAATTTGTAAAAATAGTGATTTTGTGAGCTCTTGACCCTAAGCATTAAACTGTCTGTTTCTAGTATCAACATCGTTCAGTACCCATTCAACCATGGCTGTATATGAGAGATCTGTGATGGATGCCTCAAAAGAGTTCTGCGGCTCTTTCTCTTCCTTAAGTAGATTAGGCGTGCCTTCCCAAATGGACATTGGAGTACTGCCTTTCCTCCTCATAGTTTCCTGCATACTGCCTTGTATAACCTTTTGTCCTTCGTTCCTGCAGTTTACAAATGAGGTGGAAGTAATGATAAAAATGATGACAAGAAAACTTTAAATGCCGAAGATATGCAAAAACGCGCCACCTTACGTGAACTAGTTCTTCGAAAAACACAATACCATACTTCATTAACAACTGGCAACAACTCATTAATTCGCATTAAAGTGCATGACCAGTTCTTGGCCTAAAAAAAAGTTTTCTCGAATAATGAGCCAGAACCAACTGCGATGGAGAGGTCTTGTGATTTGCTTTGCGATATCGCAGATCGCTGCATCGCATTACCGCAATCTCATCGTGTTGTTCTATCGCAAGGTTGCTTGGTCACGATATCGCAATATCGCAAGATCGCAGATCGCTAAATCGTTATAATCATTATGTGTAATTTATGCGATTTTTGCGATGTGCGATATGCGATATCGCATATCGGTGATTTTAAGGTTTTTCAATGTGAGTGCTCATTAATGCATGTGATGCGATGGAGTTTCACGTCGCAATCTCGCGTTTTTTTATCATTTTGGCTCATTAGAAGGTACCCTATCATTCTTTGCGTGATGCGATATCTCTTAAGGAGTGAATTTACTTTCTTCATCATGAAACTTAAGCTTTTTAGATTCTTCAAAGGTATTTTCCTAAGTCCATGATGTTGTAAGTTTTATCTAAAAGGAAGTATAAGCACTAATTGATTTTTTTTAATTTTTGACTAAGGGTCCCCACTTATTTAGTATTAGCAATAACACTTCATAAGGAGGGGGGTTGTTGGTGGCCACAACAGGAACTTACCCTATAAATTCCTACAATGTGCGGTTAAGAGGTTTTGGAGGTTTTTCCATATATGAAACGTTTGTCGCCTACATGTTATCCCAGGTCCGAGATCCTTGGTGTAGGAACTATCACTTGCTAAATTTATCGTTTGTTAAGAATTTCCCGGGGATTAGGAATTAGCCACCAGCTTATAAAATGGATTGTCTGCATTGGAAAAACGGCGGAGGCTGGCATAGAAGTTCAGAACTATTGTGTACAATAGTAACCTGATCTGGCAGCAGGTCAGGGCGTCACCTTAAGCAGCAGGGAGGTTCCGAGAGGGTGCAGAAGCATCATTTCTCCAAATTGGGTGTTCAGATAGGCAATTCTGCATGATTTTTCACCAGGATTTCAGTGGCACTGTTTGTTTCTGAAGCTAGGCTCTCCATTCTTTATCCATCTTCCTGCTTGGAGGTATAAGGATTGTAAATGAATGTAACTTGTACTTTTATCTCTTTTTATGCCACTTAATGAATGAAGGCCTCCTGACTGTTGAGTAGGGCCTGGAGACGTAGTCCAAATTGGATGAACTCTGTAATCAAATCATTGTGTCATGGTTTCATGCTTATCTTGTTATTTCCACATTATTTTATGTACTTTTAAGTTCCATGGTTAATAAGCTTTGTTATATGTAATTCTGATGCATATATAAGTAAAATATCTTGGATCAAGTTTGGTATTATAGCAGGTCTTTGTCGATGCGAATTGCATGATTATATTCTAATCCAAAAAAAGTTATGAAAAGGCGAAGGAAAGATTAAGTCATTTGATCCCGAAGTAGGACATGCACAATGAATAAGAAACATGGTCGATGAAGAAGCTCATTGGGTAGAGGAACAGAATTACCGTAAAGTATTCTACAATATGGTATAGAAAGTAGACAAGTTCTTTGCCAAGTACGAGAAGGCCCTCCAGCATGAGAAGAAATATGTAGATCATCGCGGATCGGCACATCATGGAGATGGTGGAGAAGATCACCCTCCCTCTCCATCTTCCAGTGACAGTTTTGCTTCTTCTTCTCATCATTCTCGTAGACGTCATAGACATACATCTAAGAAATTGTTCCTTAAACTAGATGTAAAGTTTGACTTGCCTACGTATGCTGGAGAATGTAATGCAGAAAAGATCAACAATTGGATTATGCAAATTGAGGTCTACTGCCAGATTCAACAAATAAAGGAAGACGAGGCAAAGATCCAATTGGCATCCCTTCAACTGAGTGGCACTGCTCTCGTTTGGTGGGAGAGCAGATTGCAAGGAGAGAAAATGTGGGTAACCTTCTCTCCTCATGGTCAGATTTGGTTTATGCATTGAAGAACCAGTTTCACCCTTTGGGATATAAACAAAAAGCATCAAATGGAATGGCAACACCTAAAGCAAGAAAAGGGTCAAAATGTGCAAACTTTACCGAAGAATTTAGAAAACAGTCATTGAATTTGAGCATTCCATTAGATTCACTAGAGATTGTAAGTAAGTATATCGGTTCTTTACATAGTTACATAAGGCATTCATTATTATTGTTTGAGCCTACTACTATCGATGAGGCTAGTGTGAAGGCCATGCATCTTGAAAGCAGGGGGACGCTTGAACAAAATGACCACCTGTTAGCCTCCTGCTCATAGCAGGCATTCATCTTTCATGATTGACATTTTTGCATGCCAAATATGTCATACTCCGCAGGCTGCATTGTTCCATATTTGCTACTGAGACCAAAGAAGTGTCCATGAGAGTATGCTAGTCTAAGTGCCTCTGCTGCATTCCAATTTTGATGAGTTATCTCATTTTTGAAAACAAATTCAGTTAAAGGGAGGTCCAAACAGTTTAATCTTGGTCTCCCTAGGTTTCAATTTCCTGCTGTAGAATATAGAGAATCATTATCTGTCCAAACAACTTAATTTTAGCAGATTCTTAGATAGGTAGACAATAAGGGTGCTCAACAGTCTAACCTAAGCCCATGGATGAAATAAGTACAGATGTAGATAGGAGGACAGTAGAAAAGAAAAAAAGTTGTAAAGTTGGGTTTGCTAATTCAAGTGCACCCAAACCAAAGGAAGAAAAAATGTTAGGTGTATTAGGCTGGGTAGGTAGTTTGAGGTTGCAGAAGCAGATTGATAATCACTTGTGGTCTTGTCAGGAAGGACTCATATCACTTATGGCATTGGCACCATGGCAGTTGTTTGGTGGTACAGCAAGGATGCATGACTAACTCCCCCTTCTTCTTATTTCCCAAATCATTTACTAACATCCCCTTGAGGACCTTGGGATCTGCCTAACCAGTCCTGTCTTTACTCCATCCTTGTCAAAAAAAACAAGTTGACATCTGAGTGGACTAAGTGAAAAGAAGCCACATTTCTTGTGTAAAATTAATCTTTACACAATCCATCATTTCCCTTACATTTCCATTTCACCAAGTCACATTAATTGCTAATTTTATTATGTAACTCCCTATCTATTTCTGCTACCCCTACTAAAACTATGTTAAACAACTCCCCTATATACTTATCCCCTCGTCGTGGTTGAAAAATAACCATAAAGTATCCCTTGGGAATTACTAAGTTTGCCTGAAATTTAGTAAGAACCCTCTTTTGTCTTAAAAATCCGTCTTTCAATGCCTTTGGACTCCTTCCATGGCATAAAAACCTCCCTCTGATCTCATGTTTTCCCCTTTTCCCTTTGTAAAAACCCACTTTTCTAAAGTTCCCCCCCCCCGCCGAATTAAATAATCAATAAAACGACGCACGGGCCCCGTCCCTAAACCTTCCACCATCTTACCTGTCCTGCCGACTGTCCGATTGCCCGCGCCTTGAGATCTACGGTGGGCGGGTTTTTTCCTGCCCCGATGTGCCGAGGGTTAGCATCCGAGAGATGCGCAGTTTTCCCTTCATACTCCCGCCACGAGTCGCCCTCCCGGCTGTGGTGGAGCCCCCTCCTCCGAAACTGCTTCTGCCCAAAAGCGGTGCGCCTGAAACCGGATACCGCTTCCCCCTGCGTGACGTAAGCACCACGTCACCGCACCGCTTCCCCCTTGCATGACGTAAGTACCACGTCACCCTACTGCATCACCCTGCCACGTCACCTACCGTACTGGGTCCCACTGCTGACGTCATCCATAGTAACACTGACGTCATGCTGATGTCATCCGCCGAAAGAAAAGCGCGCAAAGGCGAAATTGATGCTTAGGAGGCCCGGAATCAAAGAAAAATAGGCCAAAATGGAAAGCCTCATTTTTCAGCAGTTATTTTTGCCTCGAAAGGACAGAAAAGGGGCGATTTGACAGTTTTTAGCATAGCAGAGGAAAGAGGAAGCCCAGATTCAATTAAAGAGTATCAGTGAAGCGGCAAAGAGTATCAGATCGACAATAAGAAAGCGGTGAAACCACTTAAGGCTCTCATATCACAGTGAATGCACATTAAAGCCACTCAAGAGCAGTGGAACAGAGACCAATGCGCAGTTATGATGAATGACCAGCGCATAACAGCAAAAGACAGATAGCCTCATTTTTGAAGCAGCTGCCCCCAGCGCAGCATTAGATAGATATTTTTACATTACTTGCAAGAGAAGTTAGGTTAACTGCATTTATTTCCTCAGATCTTCTAGCAGATCTTTTTTGTAGATATTTTGCCTATAAATACAGCCCTAAACAATGTGATCAGGGTTGGTGGGTTGTTTGGTTGATCTCTCATTTGAGATTTGCGCTATAAATATTAAGAACTTCTGTAATCAAAGATCGCTGGAATGTTTGCATTTGAACTGGTTGGTTGTGCTTTTAATGGCTGAAGAACTTGATACAGAATTCTCTTGCTTGCTCATGGTTCAATAAGTCTTTCCTCCCTCTGTTTATCAGTTTATATGTAGTTGTATCATCTATAATATCATAATCTAAGTTGCAGGAAAAAAGAATAGATCAGAACTAGTTTTCATGCCCTCTGTGCTCAATTCTTGTAACTTTTCTATGTTTTCCTCTGAATTAGTGATGAATATGCATTCTTAATTGCACATGTTTAAGCTATTTCCTTCATTATATGAATGTTGTCTAGGAATTCTTCATTGCCCTATTCAGCCTTCATCCATTTTCCCTCTTTGGTCGGATGAGAGAATTCTTAATTGCCTCTCATCCCCTGACCTCCATTTCATCCTTGTTCCAGCATAAATCATTGTGCCATGTGTAGCTATCCTGCTCCATATTCCCCTCTTCTACCAAAGAAAACACACCCTTCAGTTCACATTCATTGACTCCATGCCCAATGGTTTGAACTTCTTACACTTTGCATGCCAACTCTGCTTGAACAGATCAAACATCCTATCAATCAAAAATCAAAACCCATGTACATCATATCTAGCCTAAAATCATCCCTTAAACAAAGCTAAATCCTAAAGAGAGAACCCTCTCTGATTGCAGGTAGGCTAGGACCTGCAGTCCAAAGCTTGGTTTGTGGTTACCTCGGTCGTATTCCCTTAGGAGTCAAAGGGAACAACCTTAGTGATAACATAATGGCGACTCCACTGGGGACAATCATCTGTTCATCACTATAAATCCCCTTTTTAATCAGTTTGCCTTTCGTATAAATCTTAAACTTGTTTTGAAAAATTCTAAAAAAAAAAAAAATCAAAAATCTCAAAAAAAAATAAAATAAAATAAATTCTTATTGCATATTAAATCTTGATCTGTGTGGTGGACAGAGATCAGGCCCTTCAAAGTTAATTTACTTATCCACCTGGCGACTCCACATAAATCCTCATAATAAAGACTCCACTGGAGAAATGAACCCGAGATAAATATATGAGCAGATCAGGCTTTTGACCTGGATTACTATCCAAGAGGTCATGTTCTTTCTCTTCCATAAAATTTTGCTATGTATATTTATTTTAAAAACGATTTTAAATTATATTTTCATGATTTGCCTTTTGAAAATGTTGTTGAAAAGCCTACTTGCACATTAGAACAACAACCTCTAAATGCTGTTGAAAATCATCATACAGCCAAGGAGGAAACAAATGTCAAAGCCAATCATCCTATCCTTGTTCATATTGAGCCCATCTAGCCAATCCCTGTACATAGTCCCGTGCCTCGTAAAGTTCCTGACAGATATAAACCTCTTGTTTTGCCTCCCGTGCTTAATCCTCTGCCCAAAAATCATCCTGAGCATCTCCCAAGATTTGATGGAGAAAATGGTATTATTGCGCAAAAACATATCCAAGCCTTTGAAGACTATCTTAATATATTTGAAGTGGAGGACGAGGATGTTAGTATCAGGTTGTTTGCCCTTTCTTTGCAAAGCGAAGTTAGGACTTGGTTTAAAGCATTGCATGAGGCTAGCATTTCTAATCTTCAACAGTTTTCCAAGCTCTTCCTTGATAGATGGATGATCAAACTTAATTTCCTCTTGCTCATTGAAGAATATAATCAGTTAAAAAGAAGTCCAAATGAATCTGTCCAGCAATTTCATGATCGATTCAATCAAGTTTATCATTCTCTGCCTTTGAATATTAGACCTCCCCCTGATTTAGCTCTATTGCATTATCCAAGAGCTTTTGACCCAGAAATAGAATTCCGTTTAAGAGAAAGGAGCCCATCCACTATGAAACAAATGCAGGACATGACAGTGGACATAGAGGCCAATCTCAAGATCTGGGAAGAAAAGCGCAAAGCAGAGCAAGAGGAACAGCTTCATGGTTTGTTACAAAAGTCAGAGGAAATGATCACAATGAAAGTGGAATGTTTAGAGCACCAGAACACATCTGTTTTGAAAGAGGAAAGTAATGACATTCATGAACAATCCTACCACAAAACAGATGACATATTCGTACACCCATACATGATGGAGCAATCTCCTGATATACTATGTGAATATAACATCTTCTCTTCTTTCAACTGCTTGCCAAAATACGATGAGTATGATGATGATGATGAGCCTAATGACCAAATCAGCCTTGCAGAGGAGTCAGAACCTATTTGGGCAGAAAGCACAGTTTAGGATCAACTGTCTAAAATCAATGATCAATGTGCCTATCTCAACTATGAAATAAAGGAGGAAAGAGCACAAAGTTTTGATTTCAGTGAAGGAACTTTACCTTTATGTGTTGATTCTTTTCAATTTATTAAGGAGAACTATCATGCAGTTAATAAGCAAATATCAGCAAGTGTTGATATTGATCGCCTGGAGGAAGCCTAAATCAGTGTTGAAAATATATGACCTCCAGTTTTTCAGCCCCAAAGAGCCATTGAATATTAGAGCGAGGAAGATTCGAAAGCGGTTGTTCATGACCAAGTGATACAAGTGGATCCCCTGCCTCTTTGTTTTCACCCATCTAAGTTTTTCGAAGAAGAAGAGGAGCAACCTACACAGTTCATTCAAGGGCCATATGAGCCTGCTTGTAATAAATTGCCAATAGCAGTTCATGTTGTATATGATTCATGTGCTGACAGGGTGTATGATGAAGTAAAGAAGTGCTCTTCTCCATTAGCAAGTTGTGAGCCTCAATATCAAAATGTTGATGATCTCCCTATTCCAAAGCATGATAGTGATCCCAAACTTTTGTACAGTTCTTCAATTCAGCCCAGTAATAATGTATGTATGTTGTGGGACCCTTTTGTACAGTTTCTTGTTTCGGCAAAGAAGGTCAGTAGTTTTTGATCTTCTCAAAGATTAACAAAGCCATATCAGATTGCAATATCTCAGTTTTTCTCGCCAACAAGCACAAACAGCAAAGCTTACTGATGTTTATAATGCTTAAGTGGTTGCATTGGTTATTTCATTTCACCTAACAGCAAAGTAAGTGCTGGTTAGAGTAGGTAGGTAGGATTTCAGTTTCCTGTTTGGATAGAAAGCTTGCTGCAGTTGAAGCCCGAAGTGAAGGCCATAAGCTCTTCAAGTCTGCTATCATGTTCATAAATAAAGCAGCGAGCAAAGGGAAGTTTTCAGAGTACAGCAACAATTTGATATCAAGGCATTCTGACCTGCTATTCTTGGCCTTTCACAAGGAAAGGCCATCCCCAAGTGGAGCCACTATTAGCCTCCTGCTCATAGCAGGCATTCATCTTTCATGATTGACATTTTTGCATGCCAAATATGTCATATTCCGCAGGCTGCATTGTTCCATATTTGCTACTGAGACCAAAGAAGTGTCCATGAGAGTGTGCTAGTCTAAGTGCCTCTGCTGCATTCCAATTTTGATGAGTTATTCCATTTTTGAAGAATTTTTCAGTTAAAGGGAGGTCCAAACAGCTTAATCTTGGTCTCCCTAGGTTTCAATTTCCTGTTGTAGAATATAGAGAATCATTATCTGTCCAAACAACGTAATTTTGGCAGATTCTTAGATAGGTAGACAATAAGGGTGCTCAACAGCCTAACCTGAGCCCCTGGATGAAATAAGTATAGATGTAGATAGGAGGACAGTAGAAAAGAAAAAAAGGGTTTGCTAATTCAAGTGCACCCAAACCAAAGGAAAAAAAAAAAATGTTAGGTGTATTAGGTTGGGTAGGTAGTTTGAGTTTGCAGAAGCAGATTGATAATCACTTGTGGTCTTGTCACGAAGGACTCATATCACTTATGGCATTAGTACCATGGCAGTTGTTTGGTGGTACAGCAAGGATGCATGACTAACTCCCCCTTCTTCTTATTTCCCAAATCATTTACTAACATCCCCTTGAGGACCTTGGGATCTGCCCAACCAGCCTTGTCTTCACTCCATCCTTGTCAAAAAAACAAGTTGACATCTGAGTGGACTAAGTGAAAAGAAGCCACATTTTTTGTGTAAAATTAATCTTTACACAATCCATCATTTCCCTTACATTTCCATTTCACCAAGTCATATTAATTGCTAATTTTATTATGTAACTCCCTATCTATTTCCCCTTCCACTACTAAAACTATGTTAAACAACTCCCCTATATACTTATCCCCTCGCCATGGTTGAAAAATAACCATAAAGTATCCCTTGGAAATTACTAAGTTTGCCTGAAATTTAGTAAGAACCCTCTTTTGTCTTAAAAATCCGTCTTTCAATGCCTTTGGACTCCTTCCATGGCATAAAAACCTCCCTCTGATCTCATTTTTCCCCTTTTCCCTTCGTAAAAACCCCCTTTTCTAAAGTTCCCCCCCCCCCCCGCGCCAAATTAAACAATCAATAAAACGGCGCGTGGGCCCCGTCCCTAAACCTTCTGCCATCTTACCTGTCCTGCCGGCCATCCGATTGCCCGCGCCCTGAGATCTACGGTGGGCGGGTCTTTTCCTGCCCCGATGTGCCGAGGGTTAGCATCTGGGAGATGGGCGGTTTTCCCGTCGTACTCCCACCACGCGTCGCCCTCCCGGCTGTGGCGGAGCCCCCTCCTCCGAAATCGCTTCTGCCCAAAAGTGGTGCGCCTGAAACCGGATACTGCTTCCCCTTGCGTGACGTAAGCACCACGTCACCACACCACTTCCCCCTTGCGTGACGTAAGTACCACGTCACCCTGCCATGTCACCCGTCGTACTGGGTCCCACTGCTGACGTCATCCGCCGTACCGCTAACGTCATCCGCCGAAAGAAAAGCGCGCAAAGGCGAAATTGATGCTTAGGAGGCCCGAAATCAAAATCTGAGGCAATTTTCGATGCGTGCTTAGCACTAATCGTGCATTGCTAAGAAAAATAGGCGAAAATGGAAAGCCTCATTTTTCAGCAGTTATTTTTGCCTCGAAATGACAGAAAAGGGACGATTTGACAGTTTTTAGCATAGCAGAGGAAAGAGGAAGCCCATATTCAATTAAAGAGTATCAGTGAAGTGGCAAAGAGTATCAGATCGACAATAAGAAAGCGGTGAAACCACTTAAGGCTCTCAGATCACAGTGAATGCACATTAAAGCCACTCAAGAGCAGTGGAACAGAGACCAATGCGCAGTTATGATGAATGACCAACGCATAACAGCAAAAGACAGATAGCCTCATTTTTGAAGCAGCTGCCCCCAGCGCAGCATTAGATAGATATTTTTACATTATTTGCAAGAGAATTTAGGTTAACTGCATTTATTTCCTCAGATCTTCTAGCAGATCTTTTTTGTAGATATTTTGCCTATAAATACAGCCCTGAACAACGTGATCAGGGTTGGCGGGTTGTTTTTTTGATCTCTCATTTGAGATTTGTGTTGTAAATATTAAGAACTTCTGTAATCAAAGATTGCTGGAATGTTTGCATTTGAACTGGCTGGTTGTGATTTTAATGGCTGAAGAACTTGATACGGAATTCTCGTGCTTGCTCACGGTTCAATAAGTCTTTCCTCCCTCTGTTTATCAGTTTATATGTAGTTGTATCATCTATAATATCATAATCTAAGTTGCAGGAAAAAAGAATAGATCAGAACTGGTTTTCATGCCCTCTGTGCTCAATTCTTGTAACTTTTCTATGTTTTCCTCTGAATTAGTGATGAATATGCATTCTTAATTGCACATGTTTAAGCTATTTCCTTCATTATATGAATGTTGTCTAGGAATTATTCATTGCCCTATTCAGCCTTCATCCATTTTCCCTCTTTGGCTGAATGAGAGAATTCTTAATTGCCTCTCATCCCCTGACCTCCATTTCATCCTTGTTCCAGCATAAATCATTGTGCCATGTGTAGCTATCCTGCTCCATATTCCCCTCTTTTACCAAAGAAAACACACCCTTCAGTTCACATTCATTGACTCCATGCCCAATGGTTTGAACTTCTTACACTTTGCATGCCAACTCTGCTTGAACAGATCAAACATCCTATCAATCAAAAATCAAAACCCATGTACATCATATCTAGCCTAAAATCATCCCTTAAACAAAGCTAAATCCTAAAGAGAGAGCCCTCTCTGATTGCAGGTAGGCTAGGACCTACAGTCCAAAGCTTGGTTTGTGGTTACCTCGGTCGTATTCCCTTAGGAGTCAAAGGGAACAACCTTAGTGATAACACCACCCAAGAAGAGCTGCAACAACCACGAGAAGAGGGGAAAATATCTCTTGTACACATTTTGAGAAAGAGGGACACAACAAAGAGAACTGCTGGAAATGGCACCCTGAACTAAGACCTAAGAGGAATGACAGAAAGGAGAGGAAGCAGACAACTGCCCCTATGCAACAAGATCATGAGTCTGAATCAGAGGAAGATGAGAAGGTCACAGCTGTGGGATTTACACAAGGTAGACCAATTGACCTGGGGTTAGATTCTGATGACGAAAAGAAGATCGCAGCTCTTGGAATCGCAGTAGATGGACCAGTCGATTTGGGTTCCAATTTGGGCGATGAAATAAAATTTTGAATAGGTATTGTACCAAAGATGAAAGGAACACCCAACGCAGCATGGCTCCGGGAACTTGAGGAGATCAACCAAAGCATTCAAGTAGAGAATGCTGAGCTAAGGAGACTCCTACAGGAAGTAGAAAAGGAGAAACAAAGGTTGCTATGCCAGTTGCAAGCCAAGGACGAAGCCTTGGAAAATATACAACATAACCACCTTGAGGTAGAAAGTGATTCTTCGATTTCATGTACCTTTCCTGATGATGATTTCGTTTCTTTTGAAAAACATACTACAGGTATTGGCTCCAAACTATTAAGGAGAATGGGGTATGAGGGGAAGGGCCTCGGCATCATCATAAACCCCATCAAAGTAGAGGAATTTCTACATCATGTAGGACTTGGGTATGTCAGGAAGGATGTTGGGGAATGCTCCAAAATAGCTAGTGACCAACCAACGACGAATGATGAGATCACTTCCTCACATTCCAACGATAGTGATGGTATCATGAACACTTATCAGAGGAACACCAGGGGAAATTGCTCCAAGAAAATCCAGAAAGTTTGGAGGAGAAAGAATTGTTGTAGTCACTGCAACAAGGTGGGACACCAAGGAGCCACGTGTCATATGCTCCATGCCAAGAAAGCATTGATAAAGAAGCCAATGGGTTAAAGTGTTCAATAAATGAATCCACCACATTCATGTTGGTCTTCTTTATTAAGTCAAATATGGTTTTTTTAGATGTAGTAGCTTGTTATGGCCACCATTTGTAAGTCATGCATTGCGAATAAATGTAAAAGTGATGATGTGTTTCCCATCACTTAAAGATGCAATGATGATGTTTTTAGGCTTTCTGTGAGTAGTCTGGGTATTGGTTTCTATCATGTAAAACTTGACCAAGGCGAGTGTGTGTTATAAACTCTTGGCAAGTGTGGGGTTGTTTGAGTCGTGTAAGGTTTGTATATGATTGCAAATGTACTCAGTAGTGAATGTTGAACACCTGAAGCATTATGAACTTGTTGGAAATAATACTGAGGGGGGGGTGAATCAGTATTATCAAATCTTTTCAAATAAACACTTGCAGATCTGACTAATGAAACTTGTATATACCTTCCATATTTTAATGTAATTTGTTCTTTAGATGTTAACCATTAGTCTGTATGTCAGAACCATATAATAATAAACAGGAACAAGAAACATAGACAGTCACACGAAAGAACACCAGATATAAGGTGGAAACCTAATGTGGGTGAAAACCACCTGCTGCAATATGTCTCTATCTTCTTTCAAGTAGAAACTTCTTTTTATAATGATTTTGTACTGGTGCAGTCCTTTGCCAGTACGCAGGCTGCAACCTGCAGAGAGCTACAACCCTCTCTCATTTTCCAGCTTCTCCTGGAAGGGAGCTACAATCCCCTTAGCTCTTGTACTAGCTAAGATACTAGTACGTAGGTGCTAACCTACAGAAGGCTACTACCTTCTCTTTCTTCCAGGGACCACGTTTCATAAATTTTCAAACTGGATCCAAAACATCAAGTACATGTGCATCACCCAATCTCCTTTAAACAAATAACTTCTCAGAATGCGGTAACCAGAAAATAACACCAGTAACCAAACACCAATTTAAACCCAGATCTCTGCAGAAACAGATAAAAGACAGCTAAAATATATTTTAGGAAAGGTCTGCAACTTCACCGAAGGAAACCTGCGGATATCCGCACTTCTGCCGTGACGAGTCTACGCAACTCTGCACCTGCATTGTCTATTGTTCAGCGCACCTCTGCACCTGCTCCGCCGATTCAACTGTGCACCTCCGCACTTGCTTCTTCTCTAGTTCTGCGCACCTTCACACCTGCTTCTTCTCTGGTGCTGCGCACCTCCGCACTGCTCCGTTGTCACTCCTGCGCACCTTCGGATTTAGACAGTTTATTAGTTCTCAACCATACCCCAGACTGTCGAAATCACAGATCCGTTCATGCGTCAAAAGGGATCCCAACTCTTCAGTAGATCTGACTTATAATGCTCTAGTTTCTCCTTGATTCAGATTCAACTATGTCTCACCAACCGATTATCATAAATTTAGATCTTGCTCTTTTTAAGATTTTCAACTCAACTGTGCTCAGCCAAATGATCTCCTTTCCTTTTTATAGGCTAGGCCTCACTCAAAACCATGGACCAAAACCATTGAGAAATAATACCAAGGACCCAATACTTGGGTTCAACTCTTTTGGATGCAACACCACGGGCCAAAACCATAGGATCAAAAACTGTCTGACTAATACCATGAACCAACCATAAGATTTCCCACGTGTGTGCGCTTTCTCTGCATCAAAGTGCATGAACTTTTCTCTGCATGAAAGTGTGTGAACAAAAACTGTCTGACTAATACCATGAACTAACCATAAGATTTCCCACGTGTGTGCGCTTTTCTCTCCATGAAAGTGCATGAACTTTTCTCTGCATGAAAGTGCGTGAACTTTAGGTTCGCACCTTTTGTGCAGGAGACCTGCGAACATATTCGCACCTTTTCAACAGTTCTCGTGCGCAACCTGCCGATGACCGCATCTTTTGATCTGTGCACCTACGGAACCAGAAAATAACTTTGTTGCACTATAATTTATCATCTGAGATGAGTGGGTTGCCATCAAGTACAACATATGTGTCATAATGCCAACAGAACCTCCATTGATTATGGATATCGAAGAGGTTGCACAGATTCCTACACTGGATGATGTTGCACCAAAATATCTAAACAAGTTGCCTAAATATCTCATACTTGACAGGAAAACCATAACTTCACGACAGGGAGATGTGGAGTACATTCGTGTGGGCTTCAAAAGAATGCATTTGAGTAAAGATCGATGGATGGAGAAAGAAAAAAAGTGAGGGAGAAAAATCCTCACTTGCCAATTAACTAAAAAGGCTTTTGGCAGTCAAAAAGCTCTAAGTGGGGAGGATTGATCCAGGTGGATCTTTAAAAAGTACCAGTGGCATGGTAAAAAGGCTCAAAACTCAAAGTTGTATAATTTGGATAAACTTCACATCGATTCGAAGTCATCGTCATCCTGATTCTAGTGATGTGAATGGCACTCGAATCCGAGCTCATATGAAGAAGTTAAAGTAAGTAAAAGTTCATGTTTGACTTGGACAGGTGGCAGGGGAAGATGACGTGGCAGAACTCTTAGCGATGGGGAAGTGCCAAGTGGCAGTCTGCCATTGGCCCCACATATTGCAGATCACAGAAGGAAGAGGTTCTTAGTTAAGTAAAATGACCCCTAACACTACTGCGTTGCGATTTGCAATATCACAATCGCATATTGGAGGTGGTCAGCGATAAAGAATCGGCCCCGAAGCAAGCCAGAATGAGATGTGGTATATCACAATCACAGATTGCAAGGAAAACAGGTAAAGAATCGACCCTGGAGCAAGCCAGAGTTCGATGCAATATATCACAATCGCAGAGTCAAGTTGTGATTTGTGATATCGTAGTCACAGATCACAAAGGGAAGCAGTCGTATGAATAATCACCCCAGGTTCCCTCGATTTGCGATATGTGAAGTTATTTCGAACCCAATATATTAAATAATGTGGTTTAATAGTTGTTGGTCCACCTTTATCACAAGCTGCTTGTTGCAAAGGTCAGGTCTGCCCGCCGATTCAAAGCACCAATATTAAAAGTCGTTAGGTTAAGGGTAATGTGCGGTTAAGAGATTCTGGAGGTTTTTCCATATATGAAAGGTTTGTCTATCACCTGCATTCTATCCCAAGTTTGAGATCCTTGGTGTAGGAACCACCGCTTGCTAAACTTGTTGTTTGTTAAGAACTGCCCGGGGAATGAGGAGTTAGCCACCAACGTATATAATGGATTGTTTGCATGGGAAAAAGGATGGAGGTTGGCATATAAGTTCATAACTATTGTGTACAATAGTAACCCAACCTGGAAGTAGGCCGAGACCTCGCCTTGAGTAGCAGGGAGGTTTCAAGAGGGTGCAGAAACATCATTTCTTCGAATTGGGCGTTCAGATAGACAATTCTGCGTGATTTTTCGCCATGATTTCAGTGGTATTGTCTATTTCTGAATTTGGGCTCTCCATTCTTTGTCCATCTTCCCGCTTGGAGGTATAAGGATTGTAAAAGAATGTTGCTTGTACTTTTATCTCTTTTTATGCCACTTAATGAATGAAGGCCTCCCCACTATTGAGTAGGGCTCGAAGACATAGTCCAAATTGGATGAACTCCATAATCAAACCACTATGTCATGGTTTCATGCTTATCTTGTTATTTCCGCATTGTTTTATGTGCTTTTAAGTTCCATGGTTAATAAAATCTGTTATATGTAATTTTGATGTGTCTATAAGTAAAAGATATTGGATCATTAGAGGATGGAATATTCTGGGTTTGCATTCATTGTTTGGAGACTAAGATATTTCTGAAGTTTATATCAACCTTTTGTACACATCATCAACAACCTGTGTGTTAACGAAAGTCTATTGATAATCCTTCATTAATCCTATTTTGTTATTGTTGTTATGAGTGCCTTTCATGGTATGTATTATTTCTAAGTTAAACATAAATTAAATGTTGTTGTATGAAGTATTTTGATAGTGTCTTTTTGGTACTGTGGGCACTTGTTTTAAATAAAATACAAAGAATACACCTACAACCATATGCATGCAAACCATTTTAAAAAATACCACAAAGACAAGCCCAAACAAAATCAAGAACTTTAGTGGGATTTTCGAGATATTCCAAGGGGTGTATTTTATAGTGGTATCATAGCATGGTCTTAGACATGTGTGGTCTGAAGGGAAAATCATAAAAGCAATTTAATGAGTACTGAAGGCCACTGAAATATCACTTATAATAGGAGCTACAAGGCCAAAGTCCCCACTCCAACTTGGGAGGAAGAAGTTCCTGAAGCAGAAGAAGAGGAAGAAGAAGTTTTAGAAGTAGAACAAGAGGGAGAAGTACGGTCTAAAAACAAACAAAAAAAAAAGGTAGGCAACCATGGGAGATAGGGAGAGCAAAGAGTTTAACAGTTTGGTTAGTGTCCCAAATGATTTGGCCAAGGGCCAGAACGTGACGATGGAACTGATGGGGAAATCAGCCAATAACACATTAGGGGGGAAACAAAAGAATGATCACAATAACAGAGAAGGATATAACAATGTAGATGGCATCCATGCATGCTCAACCATACAAAGCCACCCACACCTATGCAACAAGACACCTAGGCCCAATATGTCACAATTTTTAGATGGGACAGTAACATGCCAAATGGGGCAAAATGATCAGGATGAGCCTTTGGGGGAATATTTAGAGGAGTATAGGAGGTAGGGACGAGACATTCAAGCTGCCATGACTTTCACAGACTTTTGCAACCTCAAATGCACAAGCAAGCCTAAGGCAGCTAAGAGAGCTATGATGCAAAACCAAGAACTACAAAAGACACTAGTCAAAGTGACCATCCCAAGTTTCTATGGATCCTCAAAAAGCTCAGTTGTATCATTGGTTTAGAAGTTGGACACATATTTCTAGCTCAATTGGATGACAGAGACATATGCCATTAATTTGGTTACTTTACATTTGGATGGTGAGGCCCATGAGTGGTGGTACCATGGGTTAGTGACTTTTGGTCATGCCATCATAACCTCATATTATGAGTTTTCACATAAGCTCGTGGAATTATTTGACAAGAAGCGTCCAAAGATTCATTTCACAGAGTTGATACAACTCAAGTAGATTGGTAGTCCAAAGTCATATATTTCAGATTTTCAAAGGCTAGCAGTAATGGTCATCGATATATTTGATGCATGTTTGGTGATGTTGTTTGTTAAGGGGCTATCAAAGCCTCTACAAGGTTGGGTTAAGGCTTACAAGCCTGTTACTCTACATGCTACAATTAGTAGAGCTCGAGGCATGCAGGATGTTGTTCATAGGAGAAAGTTTCCTCCTAAACCATCCTTCCCCTAAAAAAATAAGGCGGCTAAACCCTTTCAAAAGGAGTGGACCAGAAAACCAAAGTTAGATGAGGAGAACCTGAAGGAGATGAGGAAGAAAAATCTATGTTTCAATTATCAGGAGCCTTGGGTAACAGGGCACGAGTGTTCAGGGAAGGATAAGGCGGGCAAGGACCATTACATTGAGGTTTATTCAGGTAGGGACAAGATGAGGAGGATGACGAGTTAGTATAGGAATAGCAACATCAGGCAACCATTGAGGAGACATCTCAGGTTGGGGCTAAAGGCCCTGTTATTGCATCCATGTCAGCAATTCTTGGATACCATGCATTCAGGGTCAGGGGGGTCCTATCAGGACATAAGGTGAAAATGTTGATTGATAGTGAGGAATCCCAAAACTTTATAGATGCAACTATGGTGGATTAGAGGGAGATTCCAATGGAGGAGTTTGATGGCTTCATAGTGATCATACCAGGTGGTTATCAAATGGAATGCACTAGATGGATTCCCAAACTGAAAATAACCGTGGGAAAATACACCTTGACATATGAATTTTTGTGGTGGATGTATGGGATATCAATGTGGTACTCAAAGTTTAGCGGATTGATTCCATTGAAAGATACACTACAGATCAAAGGAGGATGGAGATGGAGTTCACGGACCATGAAGGCAAAGGGGTAGTCTTACGAGTCATGCATCAATATTTGCCCAAGATAGTGTCATCTCACAACATGGAGTTAGTGTTATGGAATGGAGACATCGAGTGGGCAGTTGAGTGTTATATTTATTATAGGAAGCCGCCATATCAACTTCAACATCATCCATATGATATCTAGCTATTACTCATTAAACATCAAAAAGTTTTTGGTGATATTCCTCTAGGTAGAACCCTAGATAGAGGGTTTGAGCATGTTATAGAGTTAGAGGAAGAGGTTCATGTAGTTATAACTAACCCTTACTGCCATACCAAGGTATATAAGGATGATATTGAAAAACTATCAAGGATTTGTTAAGGTTAGGCCACATTGATCCTAGTTCAGTCCCTTTTCTTGTTCGATAATGTTGGCCAAGAAGAAAGATGGCACCTTGAGGATGTGTATCGATTATCAGGCACTTAACAGGAAACAATAAAGAACCAGTATCTGATCTTGAGGATTGATGATCTAATGGACAAGTTAGAGGGAGAAAAATACTTTTCGAAGACAAATATTTGATCAGGCTACCACCATATCACAATTCAGGAATAGGACATCCCAAAGGCTGCTTTCTAGTTCCATTACAAGCACTATGAGTTTTTGGTTACGCCATTTGGGCTAAACAATGCCCCCACTGCATTTCAGTCTTGCATGAGCCATGTGTTCAATAAATAACCGAGGAAATTTTTGTTGGTTTTCTTTGATGATATACTTATTTACAATAGGACTTGGGAAAAACATCTCATGCTTAGACTAGGTGTTGGGAATTTTAGAAGAACAACAACTCTATGAAAAAATGTCCAAATGTGATTTTTGTATAAATAAGATGATTTATTTGGGGCATGTGATCGAGGGAGACGGGGTCCATGTACACCAGGAAAATATAAGAGCAATCATCGAGTAGCCTACCCCCATGAATGTGGCTGAGCTGGAAAACTTCCTAGGCCTTTGCACTTATTAAAGGAAGTTTATTAAGGGGTTCTCACAACTGATGACACCTCTTAGATACCTCACTAAGAAGGGAGATTTTTGTTGGATAGGTGACGCACATGTGTCCTTTGAGAAGATGAAATAGGTGATGAGTTCATGTCTTGTGCTATCTTTACAAGACTTCACTCAGTGATTTGTTCTTGAGTGTGGTGCTCCAGGGACATGTATAGGTGCAATGTTGATGAAAAATAACCATCCCATTGATTTTGAGAGCCGCAAACTCAAGGAATATGAGTGGCATTACTTGATATATGATAAGGAGATGTTGGTCATCATGCATGCCTTGGTCAAATTTAGATGATACCTGGTGAGGAACAAGTTTAAGGTGAAGATGAATCGTAATAGCTTAAGGTTCCTCATGAAGCAGAAAGAGTTGAGTGAGATTGTAGAAATTCCCACTACACATCACCAGATAATGCAATATACGAAAGAAAAATACTTGATCTACTTCTACAAACAAACTTGCATAATCTTAATCGATTATGAGCAAGATCAAATAGAACACATATATAGAGAATGAGAAAGCAATCACACATGAACACAGAAGAATACTCTGGGGAAAGCCTCAGCTAAAAACCCCAATCTTTGTATTATCATACAAGTGGAAATATGTTCGGATTACACAAAGCTTTAGCTCGCAAGCTATCCAGCTCTCAGTACAATCCCTCAATGTTGCTCATAGACTGAATAGACACAACATATGCCTTCCTCTAGTCCTCCAAGCCTCCTATTTCCTTGCAGTTTCTCCTAGGTCCTTTGGCTGTCACATGTGTGAATTAACCTCTCACACAACTCATCAAGCTTAGAAGTAATTGTGCAATCTCCAAGGAATGAATTCCTTTTGCATGCAAGAGATATCCTCGATGGAATATTCCTACAACTGATAGTACACTGTCCCATCATCTAATCTCATCTGGGTCTCTGACTGAACTAACATCCATGAGTTATTTATGAGAGAATATTCAGTTATATGAAGTGCAACAATTACATGCATGCATGCATTAACTAACTAAACTCACAATCAATTCCACAAACTGTTGGAACTAATCTAACTGAGCTAACTAATTACAACTCAAAGTACAACTCATCCTGGTCTCCTTAGTTAAGGGATAACTTCCTCAGTCAAAGGGGAAACTATTTCTTTACATAGACTTCATGTTTGATTTTCTACAACTAATTAACTCAAGATGAATTAATTAATTATTTTACAAACAACTACTAAGATCAAATTCGAATTTAATTCTCAATTTTAGTTCAGGGACTAACTAAAATTGGAATGTATCCCGAAATTCTATTTATAGTAGTGCTATTTTTAGCACTTCTATTTTTTAGCATTTCTTGTTGCTATTTTCAAGATTCCCTCTCAACCAGAAAGGGATTATCAATCACCCCAATCCTGTCTCTATGGAACTCAAACTTGCATTTTGACAATGCCGTAGTCAAAATATCTGCATCCTATTCCTCAATCGAAACATATAGCAACAACATGATCCTCTTCACCACACAGTCTCGAAGATGATGATACCAGATATCGATGTGCTTGAACCTGCCATGAAATACTTGATTCTCAGAGAGTTTGATACAACTCTGATTATCACAGTAGATCACAGTTGGATCATCCTTTGACCAAACAATCCAACTAGAATCTTCTGCATCCAAATGGCCTCACATGCTGCCTGGCTGGTAGCCATGTATTCAACCTCTGCTAAGCTAAGTGCAACTAACCTCTGTTTCCTGTTGTACCAAGAAACTGTAGCTGAACCAAGGTTTAAGATTCCTCCTGAAGTGCTCTTCCAATCTGATGGACTCCCTGCCAAATCTGCATCTGTGAAGCCCTAAAGCTTCACTCCCTCTATCCATCTGTACCACAATCCATACTGAGATGTGCCTTTAAGGTATCTTAGCACATGCTTCACTGCCTTCCAAAAAATCTTGGTAGGCTGAACCATAGCTTGACTCAGCTGGTTCACTGCAAAGCATAAATCTGGTCGTGTGTTCACTAGATACATCAATGAACCCACAAGTTGTTGATAAACAGTAGCAGCTACTACCTCACCTGAAGTAGTATCCTCCTTCTTCCAGTTACCAGCTAGAGGAGTCTGCATGGGCTTGCACTTCTCCATGTGGAACCCACTGAGTATCTCATTAGCATACTTGCCTTTATACACAAACATTTTCCCATCCTTCTACCACACTTCCATGCCTAGAAAGTAGTGCATAAGACCCATGTCTTTCATCTCGAACTCTTTTTCAAGGTCCTACTTGAAAGACTTGATCAAATGATCATCACCTATCAAGATCAGATCCTCAACATAAAGAAAAATGATCAATGGCTTACCTTCTACCATGATGTGGTAAAGGTTCGCATCTGCTTCACTCTTGGTGAAGCCCAACTTGGTGAAATAGCTGTCGATCCTGGTGTACCAAGCACGAGGTGCTTGCTTCAGCCCGTACAAAGCCCTCTTGAGTCGACACACTTGTGACTCACGATCAAAGGTCTCAAAACCTTTCGACTGCTCAATGTACACCTCTTCCTCAATCTTCCCATTGAGGAACGCAGTCTTCACATCCATCTGTTGGATCTTCCAACCCATCTGCGTTCACAATGCCAACATCGATCTAATAGATGAGTACCTTGCTACAGGAGCAAAAGTCTCATCGTAGTTGATCCCCTCAACCTGTGAGAAACCATAGGCAACAAACCTTTCCTTATGTTTCTCAACACTACCATCAGCTTCCTGCTTTACCTTGTAAAGCCATCTGGAACTCACCACTAACTTGTCCTCAGGTCTTGGGACAGCATCCCAAACACAGTTCCAAATGATGGAGTCGTACTCCTCCACCATAGCATCAACCCAGACTGGTTGTTGTACTGCTTCCTCGAATGAAGAAGGTTCGATCTCTACATACTCCCCAACCATTGCGATGTAACCAGTGTACCACTTGGGTGACCTCCTTTGTCTGCGCTGAGAAGATGGTTATCCCACATTCTCTCTCACATCCAGCATCAACCTGTCAACTTCCCTTGAGCGTTTCTTCCCATCTTTGGAAGACTCAGCATGAGTGGATGTCTCCACTCCTAGATCCTCTGCATCTGGCTACTCCGCATCAGTCTGAGGCTCCTCCTCCATATGAACTAAAAGTTCCTCCTCTGCATGCAACTTGAGCTCCCTCTCAAGTGATACTCGCATGGCTTTCTGCTCGTCGAACTTCAGATCTATGCATATCATTGTCCTCTAACTGGTAGGTAGGAACACTTGATAGTTGTGGGGTGTATCAGTGTACCCCACAAGTATCCCCAACTCAGCTGTTGGATCTAGCTTCTTCCGGGCATATTTGGTCACATGGCAATAAATCGATGATCCAAAGATCCTGAAGTGACTCACATCTAGTCTCTTCCCAGAAAAGGCTTCCATTGGTGTCTTCATTCCTAGTATATAGTGCGGGCTTCTGTTCTGCATGTATATTGTTGTATTGCATGCCTCAACCCACAAATGAAGTGGTAGGCTTTGGTCATGCAACATCACTCGAGCTACTCCCACAATTGATATGTTCTTCCTTTCGGCCACCCCATTCTGTTGTGGGTTATGGGGTTCCCTCAACTCCTGTTTAATTCCTTCTGTTGTGCAGAAGTCCTTAAAATATTGGGAGACATGCTCTCCACCATTATCGCTACATAAGGCCCTTATTTTCTTTCCATTTTTTTTCTCTGCCAAGGCTTTAAACTCACAAAACCTTGAGAAGGTCTGATCCTTCTTCTGCATAAAGTAGATCCAAAATCTACAAGAAAAATCATCAATAAAAATAACATAGTACCTTTGTTTAGCAGTGGAGGCTGTAGAGAATGGTCCACGCACATCTGTGAGAACTCACTCCAGGATTGCTCTAACTCTACTGTCTCGATCCCGAAAGGAAGATTTTGCATACTTACCCAAGGTAGAACCTTTGCATGTATCCATCTACTCTAGTTTTCCCTTGGGAAGTCCGGTAGAAATCTGTTGCATGATCTTCAAGGTCCCATGGTGCAAGTGGCCCAATCTTCTATGCCATAGCTCACCAACATCTTGGCTTTGCACCAACTCTGCTTTGGAACTCAATGCAACACAGTAATCTACCTCCAACTCGTAGAGATTCTTAACTCGAATCCCAATCCTCTTGGTTTGTCCAGTGTCGATATGCCTCAGGAATACCTTTCCTTTACTAAAGACTACATCATATCCTTTGCCTTCCAGCATAGCGACAGACACAAGATTCTTCTTCAGACCCGGTACATACTTTACATCAGTCAATGTGAGAGGAGCTCCATGCTCCGTTTGAAACACAATCGTACCTTCACCTTAAACACGGTACTTTCCATCATCGCCCATCTCGATCCGCATCTGGAGATCCTCTTCCTCCAAGGTACTGAAAAGATTCTTGTCGCCGGTCATGTGGAATGAAGCTCCACTATCCAAGTACCAAACACATCCCACCATCGATGAAACCATGCATGCGATGAGGGAGAAATCAAATTCGAACTGTGAGGCTAGTGCCTCACCATTTGATCCCTTCGAGGATCCCTTCTTGGATTTATTCTGTGGAAAATTCGTAGCATAATGGCCCACCTCATGACAATGAAAGCATATCACTTTCGACTTTTCAATCTTCTTCCCACCATGGGAAGAACTGGATTTGGAATGGGACGCCTTCCCTTTCCCTTTCCTCGCCTTACTTGCTAAGGCTAGATTTTATTCATCATCTTGCTTTGATGAAGATCCATCTCTGGTGCTTCTTCTTATCTCCTCCTACATTAGATCCAGCCAAAGTCGTTCCCAATCTGGCAGTTTCTCTCTTCCATTTACTGAGTCTTGGTAGCTATGCTAGGTCTTAGGAAGACTGAGGAGAGCAAGACTCACCATGTCATCATCGGTTGTCGTGATCCCTACACTTCCAAGCTCATCCCTGCAGGTGGTGAGCTTGTTCAGATATGTAGAGATCGTGTCACCCTTTTCACACTTGATTTTTTGAAGCTTGTCTTTCAACGCCAGCTTCCTATGATCATTATTGTTCTGATATAGATCTTTCAATGTTTTCCACATTGAAAATGGTGTCTCCTTCCCATGCAGACTTGGGACTATGTGGTCTCGAACTCCCTCCAGAAGAATCCTCCTCGTTCTAGCCACACATTTCTTCCATTCCACCAATTTTGTAGCATTAACTGTTGCTGGATTGGGGAATTCTTGATCAATGAAGTTCCTTCAAATCGTTGTCCTCTAATACTGCTTCCATGCGATCCTTCCAGGCTATACAATTCGAACTACCATCAAGGGCATACTCGAGTCTTAAACCGTTGAACGCCATTGGTGAAATTTGAGATGTGATAAGAATTCGAATTCTATAATCAGGAACTTCAAACTTCTCCCTTCTTTTTATATTGTTCTTCTCTTTGATCACCTTTGCTCCTATACCATGTAGAATTTCCCACTATAGATCACTAGATAATGCAATATACTAAAGCAAAATACTTGATCTACTTCTACAAACAAACTTACGGAAGCTTAATCAATTATGAGCAAGATCAAATAGAACACATATAACAGAGAATGAGAAAGCAATCACACATGAACACAAAAGAATACTCTAGGGAAAGCCTCAGCTAAAAACCCTGATCTATGTATTATCATACAAGTGGAAATATGTTCAGATTACATAAAGCTTTAGCTCACAAGCTATCCATCTCTCAGTACAATTCCTCAATGTTGCTCATAAACTGAATAGACACAGCATATGCCTTCCTCCAATCCTCCAAGCCTCCTATTTCCTTGCGCAGTTTCTCTTGGGTCCACTGGCTGCCACCTGTGTGAATTAACCTCTCACACAACTCAACAAGCTCAGAAGAAACTGTGCAATCTCCAAGGAATGAATTCCTTTTGCATGCAAGAGATATCCTCAATGGAATATTCCTACAACTAATAGTACATTGTCCCATCATCTCAACTAGGTCTCTGATTGAACTAACATGCATGAGTTATTTATGAGAGAATATTTAGTTATCTAAAGTGTGGCAGTTACATGCATGCATGCATTAACTAACAGAACTCACAATTAGTTCCACAAACTGTTGGAACTAATCTAACTAGACTTAACTCAATTAACTGAGCTAACTAATTACAACTCAAAGTACAACTCATCCTGATCTCCTTAATCAAGGGATAACTTCCTCAATCAAAGGGGAAATTGTTGCATGTCTTCACATAGACTTCATGTTTGATTTTCTACAACTAATTAACTCAAGATGACTTAATTAATTATTTTACAAACAGCTGCTAAGATCAAATTCGAATTTTAATCCTCAATTTTAGTTCAGGGACTAACTAAAATTGGAATGTATCCTGAAATGTTATTTATAGTTGTGCTATTTTTAGCAATTATATTTTTAGCATTTCTTGTTGCTATTTTCAACAGAGATATAATAAAAGCGGATCAATAATATTCAGGCATATGATTTTGAGATTGAGTATGTTATGGGCAAAAACAATGTGGTGTCTGATGCCCTTTCCTGAGTACCACCCTATCTTTCTCTCTCATGGAGATTCAACTAACTGGAAATATCTCCTACTAGTCGAGTACTCTGAGAACACGTTTTCTTGTGAGATCCTTGATGGGATGAATCAAGATGACAATAACTATGTTATTGATGACATCATTTATTACAAAGACATGATATGCATAGTGCCAAAATCTCAGGTCAAAGAAAAGATCATGCATGCAACACACAGCTTAGCACTGGTAGGGCACCTTAGGTATCTCAAAACTTATAAGCCTATCAGGGAAAGTTTCACGTCGAAGGGAATTAAGATATATGTGTTAAGATTCTTGGGGGAGTACAACATTTTCCAACAGAATAAAGTAGAGCATACTCATCCGACAGGGTTATTTCAACCACTTCCCATTCTAGAGAAAAAATGGGAAAGCATTCCAATGGATTTCATCATTGGGTTCTCTCAGGTGTAGGGGAAGGATTGCATTTATGTTTTGGTTGACATGATCACAAAGTGTACACACTTCTTATCCATATATTCCTAATTTTATGTGTCACAAGTAGCAGAGTTATTCTTCAGAGAGATATTGCATAGGATGCCAAAAACCATTGTCAATGATAGGGAAAACATATTCATGGGAGGATATTGGCAAAAGTTGTTTAGGCTAGTTGGGACAAAGTTAACTTCGGGCACTAATTACCACCTGTAAACAAATGGGCAGACCAAGATAGTCAACAAATGGTTGGAGGGCGTTTTAATAAATTATGTGTTAGGTCAGCAAAAACCCTAGATAAAGTGGTTACACTTAGGAGAGCATTGCTATAAAACCACTTATCACATGTCGATTGGAATGACACCCTTCAAAGACTTGTTTGGTCAATTTAATGTTCTTAAATTGCAAGCATAAATTATCGCCCAGAGTTGATAAACTTATGAAGTGAAGATGCACTATATATGCTAGAAGCCTATTCTTTCGTTTAGTAAGATGATAGTTATGTTTGTTTTGAGATTTTCGTTGTTATCTAGATTTTTATTAGAGTTAGATTTCTACAAATTAATACGTGGAAGTTAAGCTACTGTTAGAATAAATGGGAGTTAAGCTATTGTTAGATTAATATATCAAATCACATCTAATTGAGTATCATTCTAAAATGTCTTAAGTTAATCATCCTAAAATTATGAATCTATATGAACACCTTGCTGCTATGAAACGAAGTATTGGAATTCAAACAAAATCTTGTCTACAAAATATATATATACAAATTCTGATATTAAAGAGCATGAAATAAATCTCTAATTACAAACTGCAGAGTGATACAAATTCTAATTCTAAAAGCATGAAAAGACTAATTGTAATGAAGGAAAAAATGTTGAAGGACTAAACTTTTAAACGACTATAAGTATAAATGAAATACAAAATGATAAACGAGATAACTGAGTTATACGAAATAATGAGAATAGCGAAGTAACTAAACTAGAATGCAGTGATAACATAAAACAATTGAATGAAAACAATCATAAAGCAACGAAATGAAAATAAGCTAAAAAACCTTAATTGTCTGCAGGGGCCCTCCGCATCCAATAGGTATGATTCACACTCACATACGCATCGAATCGCATAAATGTAACTTCAAATTAAGATAAGAATGAAGGTTTGTTTCACAATTCTTCAACAATTAACTATTATGTCCTCCCCGATATCGTTTACAAAGGATACATATTTATATAAAATGTGTGCTCAACAGTTTGAGACTTCTACACCTACAGGTCTATTGTTTAATCCTAATTCAAATTTGAAACTAAACATAAAAGTGTTATTTCGTCGATTTTCTATTTGGAAAGCAAATCGAGAAAACCTGATGCAGTCAGACTTTTGTTACTACGTGTTTGACCTGTGCTTTTGACTGCACCACTGTGTGATTCCTTCGGTGAATTGGCTCAAGTGGATAGGAGGAGATCCATGAGGGGATCGATCCTCAACTACCCATGTGCTTATTTGCTTCATTGGCGCACCAGAACCCCGTGAACCATGGAGGTAGCTATAGATTTATAAAATAGATACAGAATCATGTTAATTCCATAGTTGATGTAATATTTAACATAACAATAAGGAACGTTAACAAATATGAAAAATAAGACATGCAAGAGTTGTTACCTTATAAAATTTATGATTTACTGCCTTTTTTGTGTTGATAGTGATGATGAAAAATGGAAAATGGAGAAAAAAAGGTGTCAAAACAAAACAATTATGGAATTATAAATTCCCCCACACTGAAGAATTTGTATGTCCTCATACAAACCGCAAAATTGATATCTTGAACTATTACATTTGCTTGGACACTTCTGCCAGTACATCTAACTTCATCTTTTTAACTTTATTTCCAGTCATTTCCATCCTTGGTTTCCTTATGAGGATCTTGTATTTCAAGTTTATAACCTGTTTCTGTAAAGCCTTGTTTTTCTTCTTCAGTTTCTTGTTCTTATTAAACCATAGACTTAGATGTAAGGGGAGGTTGTCACTCTTAGCTATTTGAATCTTGTTCTGTGATTTCAAGGCTTGATTTTCATTTTTTAATGTACATGTTTAATGATTCCAGTTCAAAGATTTCATGTTTCAATATATTGACTATTGGAGTTTCTTGTGGCTCATTAAACTGACTTTCTTCTTCCTCTTGGACTGAAATTGATATCTTGTTGCGTCATGTTTCTCCAGGGACTCAATATAATCATAGATCTCTTGCTGCACCGAATTAATCTTTGGCATTCTTCGTCTTGGACTCTGAGGAGGTGAGGTGATAGTTGGCGATGAAACCCTTGGAGGAGTTTCTAAATCTTCTTTTTCTGCCTCTGAGTTTTCTTCTATTTCTATACTGACATACTCTGTGCTTTTTTAGGGTAGTAATTTTGCTGAGTTGAGTCTCGCACTCCTTCTTAAGCCTATGACAAGGGTCTTTTGGGTTTTTTTCCTTTCTATTTTAGGCTTCTTTTCTTGTGGTGAAATCTTTGTTTCTTTTATGGCTTTCTTTCTTCTAACATTTCTTTTGTTTATTTTCTCTAAAACTTCGGCAAGAGGGATGTCATCTTCTGACAGTTTCTGTGGCTACTTTGGTTCTTGTTCCTGTGTCTTATCAATTTTTGCTTTCCTTCCCCTCTTAGGTCTACTGCTATTTGACTACCCATGAGTTTCTTCCTGAAAATGGTTTCTTACTAAAAAGCTCTCCCAATTATCACCTATGTTTTGGAGATGAAATTCAACAATATTTTGACTAGACCATGGTGATACATTGTATTATATGTAAACTGATTTCTCCTCTACACATTTCCTGACATCTTTCTAAGACTATTCAGTAAGAAATACGAAAGGTTTATCTCATTTTCTTCAAGAAAATTCATTAGCAGTTGAATATGATAGAAAAACATACATCCAAACCTTCCTTTGCAGGTAACAAATTTTTGGATTATTAAAAGTAGGTTCCTCTACTTACTTTTAAATGTCATGCTTCGGATTCCCTTCTCGAAAATGGCGGTGCCCATGCTTGGTTTCTTCAGGAAAACCGTCTAGTCTTTTGTTTCAATACCTCTATTCTTGAACCATTTATCTCCAATCCGTGGTAGTCCACTGGCTTCGGCTATAAATGACTCTATCATTGTGAATTTAATGTTCCCTATCTCCACTTCGACTCCATCAAAGGCCCTGGCGAAGGATTTGGTTGCTTCTCTATGGAAGCCATCAAATTTCTCTCGAATTCTAGCCACTGTGATTTCTATAATAATTCTTTTGTCTATGGATACCCCTCCAAAAATTTCTTCCATGTTGGCTCTATTCTGACTATCACACCCATGGCCGAGAAGCTTTGTTTCAAAATTGTTTTGTTTGACAGGGTAGGATGGCTTGGTAGGGTTTTTAGAGCGGAGAGGCTGAGAGTGTGAGTGATGGAACAATGAGAGTGTAGGTGGTGAGGGTATAAGGAAATGAAGCATAATCTAACCGTTAAGATCATTCATGCTTATGTTTTGGGCGACCAATTCAATGGATCGGGATATGAGCTATGATGAATGAGAGTGAATGGCGGATTATGCAAGATTTGACATGACATGAACAACTTTTGCAATATTGATTTTGATTTTTCAATAATAATATGTCTTATAATTCATATATGTAATGTTTTGATCCCTATTATTAATTTAAAGAAATGCATACCTTTAAATTATTTGCTTGCTAACCTTTGGTTGCCTTTTATGTTGTCTTCAGGTACTTTGAAGTGGAGGGAGTCAATCATTCCTTCAATTGTATGATTAGAGATGTTTGTCAAATTGGCTGCAGAAAGTCATCAGAGCTGCAGAAAATCAATAATTTTGTAGTTATTTATTCTTTTTAAAAAGAATGGGACAAAAGAAGATGGAATTCTAGAAAATGGGATACAAAGAAAATTTAAGATGCCAAGAATCCTTGGTTTTCATCATGAATTTTCTGCATAAACATGCCAACAATTGTTGGTTTTCATGTTTATACACACACACACACACACACACACACATATACATTATATGAAAAAAAAAATTTAAGGTGGAGAAGAAGAAGAATTCTTCTTAACCAACTTCAAATCAGAGTTGTCCTAGAAAATATTTACAAATTCCTCCTTTGTCATTGGCTTGTGACATATCTTGAGTCGATGTCCATTCACTAAGAGAGGAACTTTTTCTTCATCAATAGTCCTAATTCTGATTACTCCATTATCAAAAGCATTTTCAATCTTATAAGGCCCAAGCCAATGAGTTTGAAATTTTCCTTGGAAATTTTTGAACTTTGAATTAAATAGTAATCCCCAGTCTCCTAGCTGATTTTTTTTTTTTGTTGTTGATGTCTTTATCATGCCATCTAGATATTTGTTGCTGGACTAAGCTAGTCTTCTGGATAGCATCTTGTTATGAAACCAACTCACAAAAAGATAGAAAAGATAGTTGAATGCCTTAGAATTCAGCCTCTTCGAGGGGGAAACCTCCTTAAATTACACAAATGAACAATTCTTGGATGATTCAAATGACAAAACCTCCTTTATATATATACGAGTCTAAGGAGTCACAATATAACCCAGCCAACCTAACAATAACAATATAAAGGCACAAAAATAACAATAGAGGGATTCTATGGGGCACAGTAATAACAATATGGGGACAATAGGGGCACAACAATATTAATAAGGGATACAACCACAATAGTAATGGGGTAATCACTAGTATTATAAGGACCTAACATGCCCCTCTCCTTCAAAAAAGTGTTGTCCTCAACACTTGAGTATTTATGGATGCTTCTATATAAAATTCTCATCATCCCATATGGAATCTTCAACGGATAAATTCTTCCACTTGATGAGATACTCCGAAATTGATCGATTTCGTAGCTGTCGAGTTCTTGTTTCTGTGATTGCTTCCGGTTCCCATATAATTTTTCCTTCCTCATTAAGTTCTGGCAATATTGTTTGAACTGGGAGCTTGTCGCCTATAACCTTGTTTAAACATGAAACATGGAAAACTGGGTGCACTCGAGAAGTTGCAGGAAGCTCCAATTTGTATGAGACAGTACCAATCTTTTGCAACACCTTGTACAGACCATAATACTTTGGTGATAATTTACTATCCTTCTTAGCTTGCTTGAGGGACATTTGTTTAAATGGTTGTAGCCGGAGGAATACCCAATCACCTACATCAAAACTTCTTTTGCTGCGATGTTGATCTGCCTGTTGTTTCATTCTATTCTGTGCCAACACGAGGTTATCCTTTAAGAGTTGGAGGACTTGTTGTTGATGCTCGATGTGATGTTCCATTGCTTGAACCTTAGATTTTTCTTTTAAATATGATGTGATTGATGGTGGCTGATATCCATAAAGTGCCATAAATGGGGTCATTTTTGTTGCTGTATGGAAGGAAGTGTTATACCACCATTCAGCCAGAGGCAACCATTTGACCCATTGTGTCTGTTTATCAGATACAAAGCAACGAAGATATCCTTCCAAACATTTGTTTACTATCTCGGTTTGCCCATCAGATTGAGGATGATAAGATGAGCTATGAGCTAACTGAGTACCAAGACAAGAAAATAATTCTGTCCAAAAATTTCCAGTGAAAATGGGATCTCTGTCACTTACAATAATCTTTGGGTTTCCATGTAGCTTTTGAATTGTTTCCATAAATGCACTAGAAACTGTACTGGCTTTAAATGGATGTGATAATGCACAAAAGTGTGCATACTTGGTAAGTCTGTCAACTACCACCATGATGACACTCTTTCCCTCAGACTTGGGTAAACCTGTGATAAAATCCATTGAAACCTCCTCCGAATGTTGGATTGGAATGGATAAAGGTTGTAATTGACCCGGGGTCTTAATTGTTTCAACTTTATTTTGTTGGCAAACCAAACATTCCGCCACAAACTTTTGAATATCTAATTTAAGGCCATCCCAAAAAAATTCCTTCTTAACCCTGTGGTAACTTTTTAAAAATCCTAAGTGCCCTCCTAAGGGAGAAGTGTGCAATTCCATAAGAATCTTTTGATTGAGCTAGGAATTCTTACAGAGGTATAAGTGATCTTTGTACCATAACGAATCATTTTCCCAACTAAATGTATCAGATGTATTGGAATCTTTTTGTAACTTTTGAATAAGTGCCCACACTTCTTCATCATTCTTCCATTCCTCCCTTGCTTCATTTATCCAATCTGGTTGGATAATAGAAATGGCGCGCAACAATGCTTCCACATCCTCATCCTTTCTTGAGAGTGCATCTACCACCACATTTTTCTTCCCTTTTTTGTAGATGATTTCAAAGTCATAACCCAACATCTTTGTCACCCACTTTTGTTGCTCTTCAGAGGATAATCTTTGTTCTTAAAAGTATTTAAGGCTATCATGATCTGTTTTTACCTTGAAGTGTCTTCCCATTAGGTAGGGTCGCCATTTCTTAAGTAAGTGCATGGAGTATTCCAACATTTCCTTCTCATAAATAGCTTTGTGTAAAAACTTTCCCTTGATTGGACGACTTTCAAAAGCAATGGGTCTTTCATCTTGCATTAAAACAGCACCAATTCCATTTCCTGAAGCATCACATTCCACAATAAAGGTTTTTCTGAAGTCCGGTGTAGCTAAGACAGGTGCTTGGCACATTGCCTCTTTAAGATGTTTGAAGGCCTTTGTTGCTTTTGGAGTCCATGAAAATGCATCTTTCTTCAATAGTGTTGTTAGAGGTGCTGCTATTCTCCCATAATTCTTAACAAACTTGCGATAATACCCTGTCAATCCGAGAAATCCTCGCAGATGCTTTATGGATGTGGGGATTCTCCATTCCTTAATGGCTTTAATTTTGCTAGGGTCTACCTTAACTCCTTCATGAGATACAATATGACCCATATATTCCACCTCTTGTACTCCAAGAAACATTTGGATCTTTTTGCATATAATTTTTTTTCCTCCAATAGTTGTAGCACCCTGTCAACATGTTCAACATGATCCTTCCAAGACTTGTTGTAGATTAGTATATCATCAAAAAATACTAACACAAATTTTCTAAGGAAGGGTTTGAAAATGGAATTCATCAAAACTTGAAATATAGAAGGTGCATTGGTAAGGCCAAAAGGCATGACCAAAAATTCATAATGACCCTCATGAGTTCTAAATGTTGTTTCCGGAATGTCTTCTATTTTCATTCTGATTTTATGATATCTTGAACGAAGATCCAACTTGGTGAAGTAAATTGATCCATGTAATTCATCCAGTAATTCATTTATGACAAGAATGGGAAACTTATCTTTAATAGTGAGCTTGTTGAGCTCCTTGTAATCCGGACACATGCACCATGATCCATCCTTATTGTGCACCAATACTACTGGAGCATAGAAGGAACTTTGAATAGGTTGAATTATACCAACCTCTAGCATTTCTGCAACCATACGTTCAATTTCACTCTTTTGGGCATAGGGATATCTGTATGGCCTGATGTTTGGAGGAACACTTCCTGGAATCGGATGAATATCATGATCATGATCACAAATAGGTAGGAGACCTTTGGGAGTCTCAAATATCTAGGAATGATTGTCTAAGACTTTTTGGAGATCTGGAGAAATAGATGATTTCGATTGGGAAACATATAGCGAACATAATTGTGCAATTACACCTCTTTGTTCCTTTTTTAGAAGCTTTGTCATACCGTTAGAGTTGATTATCTTTCACGGTTTCCCTTCAATACCCCTTAATTCAACTTCCTTTCATTCCGCAAAAAATTTCATGAAAAGTTCTTGAAAATTAAAAGCTATTGTACCCAAGGATTGTAGCTATTGGACTCCTAGTACAACATAAGCACCTCCCATTGGAATGGAAAGCTTGGGCTAGTAAATACATATTCTCCCATGGATAGCTTGATATTATGGCACCTTCCAGAGCAATTTATTGTTCCTCCATTTGCAACCATCACTTGACACTCTGGTGCTGGATATAGGAAGCAATTCAATTCTTTTGCTACCTTACAATGAATAAAATTATGGGTACTTCCTAAATCAATCAACACTATTACTTTTTTCTTCTTGATTTGTCCTTCTATCTTGATGGTTTGAGGAGTGGTAATTCTAACCAATGCATTACAAGATATGGTCTGTTATAGACATATGTGGGCACTGCAACCCTAATCTCATATGTTCATAAACCAAGGGCTTCTAAACCCCTAAAAGTGTTGTTTCATACCCTGGAAGGAACAAGGTCAGCTGATTACATCATCTCCCAGAAGTTCTCCATGAAAAACTAATCAGAACTGGTCAAAACTGGACCATCTCACCTGCTCCATAGTCAGGGTGCGATGCATCTCACCTAATGCACATGGGGGGTGTGATGCATACTGAAAAGCCTTTCTATAGGGTGCGATGGGCGAGAGTAGACAAATGGCAGAGACAGTTTGCAAGGTGGATGATCATGGAATCTTCCAGAAACTTCTCCTGTGACACTTGCCTCTCTGAATTCACC
>APFE031482361.1:93707-190387 GCA_000404065.3 Pinus taeda
TTCTTGTATATCTCTGAATCTTGTATTGATATATGCATTTGTATGGTTAATATATATCTGATCCTATATTTTTTATGGTTATAGATCTCTATGCTTTGATGGTATTATGCTGCTTTGACTCTACAGGTGTTCTTTGAAACGGGACAATTGAGGAAGAAGTGGCAAAGATCTGTCAAAGGGGAGAGGAAACAAGTAAGGAGCCAAGCGAAAGATTGAGGTTGGTACTCTCTGCTTCTCTCTCATCTATTTCTCATAAAGGAAAACACACGTGACTTTAGTTTGTTTGTTTCTAAGATAGATACCTGTCTTAGTGGGACTAGCAGCTCTAAATGGACACTAGTTTTCCCGATAACATGGTCGAATTCATTTCTTCTTTATCTAGACTTTGTTCTTGTAGTATATCCTCTTGCTCATTTTCTTCTGCCTCTTCAAAATCTATGTAGAATAATTTTTTCTCAGCACACTTATGACCTTTAGTGTATTTTCTATCACAACCATAACAAAGCCCTTTTTCTCTTTTTTCTTCCAATTGCTGTGGTGTAAACCTTATAGGTTGTGGAAGACTAGGGGCAACAACACTTCCATCTTTATAGTTGTGAGTGGTATGCTTCCTGGTTGCCATAATTTTTCTTTCCATTTTTCTTGCTAACCTGAATGCCTTCTCTAATTAATTAGGTTCCCCAAGGCAAACATCATGTTGGATATTATCCTTTAAAGTCCCTATGAACACATCAATTCTATGCTCATCTGGAATATTTTTTACCCTTATGTTCAATTATTGGAACTCCTCAATGTGCTCCATTATTGAACCCTTTTATTTGAGACTTATCAATTGGCTAAAAAAAGTGTTGCTTTTTGTATCCTCATAATGTGCTGTCAATTCTTCTGTAAAAATTGCCCAAGTGATAATTTGTTTACGAAAGCAAAGCCATTGATACCATAGAAACTGATTTGGTTCCAAATATAAAGTTGCAATACGTACCTTTTGTGTGTTTTGCACATTATTGAGATCAAAAAATTGCTCCATCTGTAATATCCATGTTGCGGGATCCTTGCCATAAAACTTCCCAATATCGATTTTTGGAATATGTTGGGTCTTGAATCCAACATTAGAGTCTATGAAATCATGATTAACATTTCTTTTGTTCGCATCATGAGTTTCCTTTATTGCCCTTTCACCATTAGTAAGTATTTCCTGTAGAAAATTTGTCAAATCTATTTTCAAATCTGCCATGCCTGTCTTGAAATTTGTGTTCAAATCTATCTTCAAATTGTCCATCTTAGCTTCCATGTCATTCATCTTAGCTTCCACGCCATTTATCTTAGCTTCTATTAGCTTTTGTGAGAGTGACATTTGTTGCACTTGGTCTTGTAATTTTGATATATCATGTAGCATTTCTTCCTCTTCTTCATGAGTCATGCTAGAGCTTTCAGGTTTCTTACTAGGTGTTTGCATTTTCTTTCTTCAGGGCATAAGATACCGATAATAATGCTCTACTATGCCCTTTGAATTACTTCAAAATAATTTTTCAAACCAAGCTTAAGCAAGAATTTAAAAAAATCTACACACCTTTTTTCACTTTGTAGGAGCTCAATATTTCCTCTGATGTATCTCTGTAATTTTGGATCATCCAATTTTGAAATTGCGATCTGCAGTAGCCCTCTGTGTCCTCTTTCCAATGCCACCATTCTGATCCAAATTGGATTCTCCAAGGAAGAGTTATGTCAAATCTCTCATAGTGACCTGATTATAGACTAGTTTAGTAGAGTGAACTTGTATGACATGCCACGTGTCCCTGTTTCGACCTTTGGCTCTAAAAAATATATACAAGAAACTACAGTCCATCCTCTTTATGTACCTTCTTACAAAATTTCAATCCGATTCTTAGAGAGAAAGTTATGATGATTTTCCCTAGGTCACCTATTTGGAATGTAATTCAGGAGTCTGCAAAAGGCCAACTTCCTCATATCATATCTCCACAAATATAACGCGAAAAGTTCAGAAATTCGGATCTGAGGTTCAATGCGATTTCCTCTCAAATGGGTTTGTTTTTCACTTCTGAAATGTCACGGAAAAAAAAAGTTATAGCGAAAATGCCACGATGACCTATTTGGAGCAGCGAAACCCTAGAATCCAAAAGCTTTGATACCAAATGTTATGAAACCAGCTCACAACAAGATAGAAAAGATAGTTGAACACCTTAGAATTCAGCCTCTTTGAGGGGGCAACCTCCTTTACATTACACAAATGAACAATGCTTTGATGATTCAAATGACAAAACCTCCTTTCTATATATAGGAGTCTAAGGAGTCACAATATAACCCAACCGACCTAACAATAACAATATAAAGGCACAAAAATAACAATAGAGGGATGCTATGGGGCACAGTAATAACAATATGGGGACAATAAGGGCACAACAATATTAATAAGGGATACAACTACAATAGTAATGGGGTAATCACTAGTATTATAGGGGCCTAACACATCTTGCCTTATTTCATCAAGCTCATTGAGTTGTCCCATTCTTTGCTTTTGTGCTTCCGATAAGTCAAGTCCCAACTTGACTGTTGTCTTGTAGGTATGAATATGGAACTCAATCGGAAATAGGACCTGCTTCCCATAAACAAGTTCATAGGGAGTATGTCCTATAGTGTTTCTCCATGTGGTAATGTAGGCCCATAAGGCTTCTCGAAGCTTTTCTACCCAGTCCCTTTTGTGCAAGTGAACTGTCTTGGTGAGGATTGCTTCAATCACTTTGTTGGTAAACTCTACTTGTCCATTTGCTTGTGGATGGTATGGAGTAGATTTCCGATGCTTGATTTTATATTCTTCCACTATCTTTTGCACTACTCTGGATGTAAATTGCTTTCTTTTATCTGTTACAATTTCTCTTGGGACACCAAAACGAGTAAAAATATCCTCAAAAAGAAATGAAACTACAACATTTTCAGTAGCAAAAGAAAGTGCTTTAGCTTCTACCCAATTTAGTAACATAATCAATACATACAAGAATATATATATTTTTGTTTTGAATGGATTAATTGGTCCAACAAAATTCAAAGCCCATTTTTCAAAGGGTTCGATGAGTACCTGAGGCTGTAGCGGCATTTCGTTTGAAGGAACAGGTTTCCCCATTCTTTGATAGCTATCACACCTCTTAACATATTCCTTAGCATTCTTAAAAAGGGAAGACCAATAATATCCTAAGAGAAGGACTTTATAAGCAATCCTTTTGTAAGAAAAATGACTTCCACGTGGTTCATCATGGCATGCTTTAAGTATTTTAGGTATTTCATCTTCTCTTACACACCTTCGAATGATGAGATTTGGTCTTCTCTTGTATAATTCTTCATTTATCGATGAATAAGATGCACTTGTTTGGATTATTCTTCTCTTTTCTCTAGGAAACAAATAGGAGGGTAACTTTCCTGAAACTAAATAATTGGGAATATCTGTAAACCAAAGTGATTTAGTAGACACTGCAAGAAGATATTCGTCAAGAAACTTATCCTCTACAGGTGTATCATTGTTATCAATTTGAATTCTAGGTAAAAAGTCAACAACCGTGTTTTGTTTTCCAAGCCGGTCCAAAATGGTGATATTGAATTCTTGTAATAGTAATAGCCATATTGTTACTCTACCATTAGTAATTGGTTTATTCATTAAATATCTAATGGAAGAATGGTCTGTATGAACGAAAGTTTCATATCCAGTAATGTAATGTCTAAATTTATTAATGGCATGAATGACAACTAAAAACTCATTTTCTGTTATAATATAATTTAGCTCTGCAGGAGTTAAATTTTTACTAGTATAGTAAATGGCATAAGGAGTGAGGTCTTTTTTTCCTAACACAACTCCTATATGAAAAGGCAATTTCCAATTAGGTCCTTTTAAGATGGGTGCTTCAGAGATCTTGTTTTTCAAAGTTTCAAAATCCTTTTGACAATCAAAGTTCCAACTAAATTCACAGTCTTTGATGAGTAATTTGAAGAGTGGAGATGCAATCTTTGTGATTTTTCTATGAATATTCTATAATATCTAGGAAAACCAAGAAAACTCCTAACATCTCGTTGACAACTTGGGATTGATAATTTGGAAATAACTTCTACCTTAGATGAGTCTACCTTAATTCCATTTTGTGAAATATGGTGACCTAAAACACTTCCTTCATTAAACATCATAAAACATTTTTCATGACTTAATGAAAGATATGATTCTTTGCATCTTATGAGAACTTTTTCTAAATTTTCAAGTGCTTCTTCAAAAGAATTTCCATAAATTGTAAAATCATCCATATACACTTCCAAACAATCATGAATAAGATTAGAGAAAATTCCTAGTATTGCTCTTTGGAATGTTGCTGGAGCATTGTATAATCCTAAAGGAAGTACTCGGTAAGTATAAATCCCCCATGGAAAGGTGAATGTGGTTTTGTCTTGACCTTCAAGTGCTACCTGAATCTGATTATATCCACTAAAACCATCAAAAAATGAGAAATATTTTTTTCCTGCTAATGTATCTAAAACTTGATCTATTAAAGGAAGTGGAAAGTGATCTTTCAAAGTTGCTTTATTCAATTCCCTGTAATCAATGCATACTCTCCATTTTCCATTTTTCTTAGGAACAATTACTAGGGGTGAAACCCATTGAATGTTTGATATTAGATAGATGAAATTTACATTTAACAGTTTTAGCAATTCCTCTTTAACAATTTCCTTAAAGTTTGGATTCATTCTTCTTTGTGGTTCTTGAATTGGTCTAGTATTTTCTTCAATATAGATGTGATGCATTCAGGTTTTAGGATCAGTTCCTTTCTTATCAGTGTATTCCCATGCATATGCAAAAGAGTGTTTTCGCAATGTTTCTACCACTTGTTTTTTTTTTGTACTTCTTCCAGGTTCTCACTGGTGTTCAAGATCTTTCATGGAAAAATTTCTATTGAAGAATTTCCAAATTTTTCTATAGAAGGTAAAGACATTTGCCTAGATAGTAGATGTTCAATGTTACATTGTTCTTGAAATTTTTGACTATCATCACAATATAAAGAGGGTTCAATGTTTTCTATTGAATTTAAAATTTGATCCTCCTCATTTATTTGTGCAATAGTGAAAACTGGTTCTATATCATTATCTTCATCTATCCATTCTTCATTTTCTACTTCCATCATTGTTTTTACAGGTGGGTACAATGTAAATTTCTTTTTGTGTAGTGATGTCTTCCGGAGTCATCGCATTCATGTTTTATTGTATCAACGTTTTGAACCAATCTTCGTGGTTCATCATTAGGATTAGATGTGTGAAAAAGTGAGATAACTATAGGGCAATAAATACAGGAAATGTTGGGATGGTAATGTGAGGAGCCGACAGGTTTGATTATGTTAAGAAATAAATTAAGTTTAATTGATATATATATATATATATTATTTTTTATTTTTTTACCTAATGTTATTTATTCTAGTCTGATATAAAAGTTTTTGTATCAATTAATTTTGTTGATTTTAGGATTATTAATGTAAATTTACTATGTATTACTGTTAATGTTTTAAATATTGCAAAATAATTAAAATCATGTGATATAATGACTAATTAGGTTTTAACGTAACATTGCAATATTATAATATTATTGAAAAAAAGTTTTAGTATTCGTTATTTTTTATAACATTAATTAATGCCTAATGTTATTACTCTAGTATGGTATAAAAGTTTTTGTATTAATTAATTTAGTTGCCTTAGGATTGTTAATGTTAAATTTTATTTTGTATTACGATTAATGTTTTTAAATATTGTTAAATAATTAGAATAATGTAATATAATGATGAAACTAATTAGGTCTTTTAAGTTTTAAATTTTACTAATTGAATATTTATTAATTAATAATTTTGAGATATATTGCTAGGGATTTTCTTAGATTTGTATGCTAGTTGAGTTTTTTAAAATAAAATTATTTGAATTTCATCTTAAAAAAGTTATTTTAGGGATTGCAAGAGTGCAATGTGGGGTTCTTGATTAATGCTATTTATTCAAATATTAATAAGATTGAAATTCGGGATAGGTGAACCTTAAGGAGCACTAAGAGATAATGGGGACAGGAGTACCTAGGAGACGGTAGTAACCCCAGTTAGTGTAGGAATCCAATTATCATTTATTTTCCAACCATCATCGCGGTTGAGGTTATTGGGGTGTTTTCCTATTTCTATAGCTTCTCTAAATTTTCTATGGTGATAATGGTTGATCTTGGCCACCACACATGAGTTTTCTATGCAAATGTGATGATTGGTTTTACTAGAGTGCTCAGCCAAAGCTGGGGTTTTGGAACGACTATGCTTGATGTCAGCGGCATGTTCTTGAATCCTGGTCAATATAGAACGACTGGTTTCACCAATGTAGGATTTTCCACATGAACACGAAACCAAATAAACCCCTTTGTGATGTTTAGGATCAACATGATCTTTTACCGATTTCAGGTATCTGCTTATTGTATTCAAGGGTTTGAAAGTGGTTTTTATGTTATTCTTTTTTAGAATGTGTGAAATCTTATCCTTGGTTCCCAAAATGTAGGGAAGGTGAACTTTGACTACACAATCATCCACTAGTTGTTTATTTTTTGGATTCTCCGCTTTTTTGAAAGCTTTGATTCCTTGGTGTCTACTATATCCATTTTTTTCAAAAACGTCCAAGAGGTGGCTCTTTTCTTGATCAAAATGATCATGATTTGAAATACATACCGCCTTGGTAGCTAGAGTGCTGAGCACCTCGAGTTTCTGAGCAGGATGATGGTGAGAGTTGGCATGCACGTAATGTTCTGTGTGGGTTTTCTTGTGATAGACTTGGTAAGTTATTAAGCCATCTTGGTTTCTCTTGATTAGGATGTCAAGAAAGGAAAGACTGCCATTCTCTTCCACTTCCATTGTAAACAAAATAATGAAAATAATGAAGTAACTAAACTAGAATGCAGTGATAATAGAAAGCAATTGAATGAAAACAATCATAAAGAAACGAAATGAAAATAAGCTAAAAAAACCTTGAATGTATGCAGGGTCCCTCCGCATCTAGTAGATATGGTTCACGTTCACATATGTATAAAATCACAAAAAGGTAACTTCAAATTAAGATAAGAACAAAGGGTTGTTTCACAATTCTTCAACAATTAACTATTACATCCTCCCTAATATCATTTATAGAGGATACATATTTATATAAAATGTGTGCTTAACAATTTGATACTTCTACACCTACAGGTCTATTGTTTAATCCTAATTCAAACTTGAAACTAAACAGAAAAGCGTTATTTCGTCGATTTGCTATTTGGAAATCAAATCGAGAAAACGTGATGCACTCCGACTTTTGATGCTACATGTTTGACCTGTGCTTTTCACCGTGCCACTGTGTGATTCCTTCGGTGAATTGGCTCGAGTGGATAGGAGGAGATCCATGAGGGGATTGATCCTCAACTACCCATGTGCTTAGTTGCTTCATTGGCGCACCAGAACCCCACAAACCATGGAGGTAGCTGCAGATTTATAAAATAGCTGCAGAATCATGTTAATTTTGTAGCTGATGCAATCTTTAACATAACAATAAGGAACATTAACAAATATGAAAAATAAGACATGTAAGAGTATGTTACCTTATCAAAATCTATGATTTATTGCCTCTCTTGAGTTGATAGTGATGATGAAAAAGGGAAAATGGAGGAAAAATGGTGTCTAAACAAAATAGTTATGGAACTCTACAAGCCTTGTATGGGTATGATGCACCAACTTTTGTGGATCGGGTGTTTAGAGACAACATGGAACCTAAAGCTAAGGATTGGATTAAAGAGAGCCAAGACATACTATGACTCCTAAAAAATAACTTGCAGATGGCTCAGAATCAAGAGAATATTTATGCAAATAGGCATCGGGTGGAGCATATATTTAAGGTAGGAGAGCTAGTATATCTTCATCTGCAGCCCTACCGCTAATCATCACTTAAAATGAAGGGGGCAGAGAAATTGAAACCTAGATTCTATGCGTTGAAATTATGAGTAGATCATAGAATTTATTTCATGGTAATTACTTGTGATTGATATTTATTCTTTTTTTAGTTTTTACTTGATTAGTTATGTCATCAAGAAATTACACATTAGCAAAATATAAAGAACATAATGCAAAAGAGACAAAAGACACCAGAAATTAGGCTCCAAGCCAAGGAAAAACCCAACCAATCCTTCTCTTATAGAATCATATCAAAATGAGATATCCAAGACCAATACTGCCACCAAATTCCAAGTCCAACCCTCCTCCAAGTCACCTCCAAAGTCAAAATTCAACATAGGTCAATCTGATTAACTTCCTGAAATTTCGCCCCCTTTAATTTCGAGCCTTCTTGAAATCTCGCTCCTAAAATTTCAAGCCTGCAACTGGGTCAAAACTTCAGTCTCTCTTTATAGAAAAATTCTCCCACATGTATGAGTTCTTCCTTCCTTTCTTTTTAGTCCTTCTCTTTATTAGTTAGGCGCAAAAGATTTGTATGATGACGACAAATGAATGTTCTCCAAAGTGAACAAATTGTCCTCTATTTATATTAGTCCAGGAGGTTGAATAGGTGGTTCTTGAAGCCCAAGACGACTTGTTCCCAAGGAGGGTTGACTTGAAAGTTTTGGTGGACTTTGACTCAATAAAAAAAAAATAAAAAAAATTCTCTTTTCTTTACAAAAGTCCAAATGGGACTTGATTCAATTATATTTATTTTAACTCATAAAATATTTTTTTTTGACTCAATTGACCCTATAAGCATGAAGAAAATGCTTTTACTAAAAATAAAATAAAATAATAATAATAAATGAATATAAATACATCGATGAGACATTTGAATTACATTATGAAGACTGACACTAGTTACTTTTCCAACGCTATGAGCCCTATAAGATTTTGAAGCGTATAGGAGAAGTGACCTATGAGGTAAAGCCTCCAAAAGGGTGCAAAATACATAATGTCTTCCACATTTCATGCCTCAAGAAGGCTCTGGGGCAACACATCGTCAATTCTATTGAGCTTCCACCATTGAATGAAGAAGGGCAGTTGATCTTGGTTAAGTGGTAGAATTTAAAGAGTACCTAGTTAAGTGGAAGAATTTACCTATCGAAGATGCCACATGGGAAGGGGAACAATTGCTCCAACATCCTGGATTGAAATTACTTGAGGACAAGCAATATTGGGCGGGTGGGGGGGCTATAATGTCCCCTTTCGCTTAGGAGACATAAGGGGAAAGATTCTGCTAGCCTAATTAAGTTCCTGTAGGCTGATACAGATAAATTAATCAAGGGAACACAATTTGCCTAGGAGAAAACTATATAAAAGCTAAGGTGGAGAAAAGGGGTACATGGGTCCTAGGCTAATGAAAAAGCCACTTTTAAATTATAAAGTGAGAAAACACACTAAAATGACTTTATTAAAATAAAAGACAAAAATGTGGCAAAAGGGTCATGTGAGTTATAAAAAGAAGGGAAATGAGGAATCTCTCCTCATTCTTGTATTCACTCACTTGAAAAATATATTTTTGGAGATCTCTTGAGAAGAGAGTCTAGGTTTTTGGAAACCCTCATTTTGGTTGTTGGTTTTGGTGTTGACACTATACACCCTAGCCAGTGTTGGAGTGAGATCACTCAGATTCTGACATTGTGCTTCATTGTTGATGGAGAAGAAGGTAGTGACAAAAATGGAGTAAGTTTAAAAGGTGTTATCAATTGATTTTATAACTCCATATTTGGTATTCCTTATTCTCTTTGCAGGCCGAGTTCTGGGCTTCGTGGGGCTAGGTTCACATCTAATTAAGAGGTTGAGTTCTATCATTTTAAGAGGGTAGAGTTTTGTTTGTAAAGGGGTCATGTTACATAAGGAAGGCTAAGTTCTATTACATAAGGGGTCGAGTTTACATAAGGGTTGAGCTATAAAAGAGGGGTCGAGTTAGTATTACTTCTGAGTATGCAATCATTTTGGAGGACCGAGATTTAGCTGCTATTTAGAGACAACATTTATGGGTTGTTTATATCTCTGTGAAGGTCGAGTTTCTCTTGTTTTGGAGCTAAGTTGAAAGTTGTGTGTATGTGGAAGCATTTATGGGTTACATCTACTTTTTGGGGATTGATTTCGACCATCTTTAGAGGTTGAAATATTATATGTCTACGTTCATTGTTTGGAGGCTGAGTGTTCTGAATATAATTTATATAAAATACAAATAAATATAAATAATAAATAATCAAGTAATGATTACTTAAATAATCATTAGTTAAATGGAAATGCATGTTTAAAAGACATGCCCAATCATGAAGGGCACCTGCCTAGGTATATAAGGAGGCCCTCATTGTAACATTCAACCAATCCTTGTACTATTCATCTTATTAATAAAAATATTACCTTCAATACATTGTGTATTTTATATTTAAAGCACAAAAGCTACATTTTTGTTGCTTCAGTGGTATCAGAGCTATTCGATCCTTTGGACATTATCCACTAAACAATTGCCATTAAGTTTAGATCTTGAAATCACATAATTAAGCGAATCTCGTAAATCTAAATTTGAACTGTTATGTGAAATTCGAAATTCATAATAAAAAGATCATTTACAAAATCACTAAAGGATTTTAAAACACCAGATTTAACACCTACAATAGAAGTTGGCCTTAATTTTAATGTCAGGGAAAATAAAGATGAATTTAAAGATGCATAATTGTCCACTGATGATTTTGAAGGTACAAAAATTACAATTGACCCAAGAGTTGTAGATAATAATCGACATGTCAAAGTAGAAGAAGAAAAAGAAAATGATATTTTGAAAAAGATAATTATGAAGATGGTTTTGTTGGAAAAGAAGTGGATGCTAATAAAGACAAGGAAATTATAGAAGGCCACGATAAAAATGATGAAAATAATACACAACACATTACATTTAATAATGACAATCAGTTTGATCATGATGAAGAAGATTTACAAGAAAATGAAGATGATCTTGATTACGATTATGATGAAGAGAAAGGTGTTGGAAGTGAAAAATACCTTAAGAAAGAGAAACATATTTCGCCATTACAAGAAGCACTTCTTCTTGTCCATGGTAGAATAATGGAAGGATAATATGATGTAAAGGTGAATGAGGAGACTGATAAAAAGAGAACTTCGACAGTTAATAGATTATCGGTGCCTACTAATCAAGTTAGTTGTGTACTTGGTAAAGGTGGGCACCTTGTAGCTTTGATCAATGGTAATGGTAACCTATCTCCTAGAGCCTTGCCACCCATATGGTCTGAGGTGATGCGTTTTTTCACAAATCGGCACAAACACACAATTCTTGCTTTATCTAGACCTGATCCTAAAAAAAAAATCTCACTACTCTAGTCAAAGCATTTGGAGAATGTCAACCATTAAGGGGGATCACAAATTTGACACTAGTAATGGGAAGAAGAGATGATATAGATGAAATGTCGGGAGGTAATGTAGTTGTTCTTAGAACAATTGTGAAGTTGATAGATAAGTATGATTTATATGGACAAGTTGCTTACTCGAGGCATCATAAGCAATCATATGTTCCATAAATTTTGTCTCACTGCAAAAACAAAGGGTGTGTTTATTAATCCAGCTCTAGTGGAACCTTTTGGTATCACTCTCATTGAGGCATTTGCTCATGGTTTACCTATGGTAGCTACAAAGAATGGAGGACCTGTGGACATACACAATACTTTGAATAATGGACCATTAGTCGATTTTCGTGATCAGAAGGCCATAACAAATGCATTGCGGGAGCTCGTAGTAGACAAAAAGCTATGGAATGAATGTCGTCGTAATGGGTTGAGAAACATTCACCTTTTTTCATGTCTTGAACATTGCAGAAAACATTTGTTTCGGGTAGTTGTATGCAGGATGAGGCATCCTTAATGGTAAACTGACACTCTAATGAATACTACTATGGATGATAAATTGATGGGTGATTCCCTGAAGGACGTCTAGGACACGTCTCTTCCACTTTCTGTTGATGGTGAAAAATATTTCGTCAATGGTTCTCTGGATAATTCCGACCAAACCTTGTTCCACACTCCCTATTCCATGTCCATTCGTGACAATGTTCCATGCGCTCAACTATCCTTCATTGGTCTATTCCCTCATATCGCCCGATCAACATTCTATCCAGTCACCGTGTTCTATGTCAACGACTTGTGTATCAGACAATTATTCCTTTCTGTCGCTTGTGAAACGCTAGTCCAATTCGAATTGAGCCGTCACACCTTATAATTAAGGTTTGTGATTATAATATAACTTATAATAAAAAAGCTTAATTACTTGCACATGCTGAAATGATGTGGGCAAGGTGAAGAAATTGCCCGCAATTAAGCTTTGAGGACAAAGCTTTTTGAACAAAGGGGCAATGTTATGAATATAATTTATATAAAATTCAAATAAATATATATAATAAATAATCAAGTAATGATTATTTAAATAGTCATTAGTTAAATGGAAAAGCATGTCTAAAAGACATGTCGAGTCATGAAGGACACCTACCTAGCTATATAAGCAAGCCCTCATTGTAACATTCAACCAATCTTTGTACTATTCATCTTATTAATAAAAATATTACCTTCAATACATTGTGTATTTTACATTTAAAGCACAAAAAACTACAATGTTGTTGCTTCATTGAGATATTTTTGAAGTTTATATCATCCTTTTGTACACATCAACTATAACATGTGTATTAACGAAAGTCTATTGATAATCCTTCATTTATCCCATTCTATTGTTGTTGTTTTGAGCATCTTTCATGTGTATGTACTATTTCTGAGTTAAATATAATTTATATGTTGTGTGAAGTAATTTTGTGGTGGCACTTTGGTACGATGTGCATTTGTTTTAAATAAAACACAAAGAATACACCAATAACCATATGCATGCAAGCTATTTGACAAAATACCACAATGACAAGCCCAAACAAACTGAAAAACTTTAATTGGATTTTCAAGATATTCCAAAGGGGTATCTTACATTTAGACTTAACATATATCTAATTTTATAGAAACTGAAACCTATACATTTCAAATCACCAAAAACATCCTAACATGAATGTTACTGATTTAACAAACGCCCAAAGTCATATCAAAACATATTTTTAACTAAATTTACATATATAACTCCATTTAATGATTAGATCATGTTTTTAACTTTAACATTTAACATGTGCTTTACCAAAAAAAATCATTTACCAATTAAAAAAATTCTATTGTTGCACTTAATGGTTAAATTTGATCGGTATATATTCATATTTTCCTTATTAACCATTATATATCAATAATTTCAAATTTTCCACATCATCACAAACATCTAGTTAATTTTTAAAAATGTCAGTTTGACAAGCGAGTTATATATATATATATATATAGACATATCCATTACATGTCTTGATATCTCATATACAAATAATTCCAAATCAATGTGGAGAAAATAAAAGAAGTTAGCAATCCATTGGTCGTGATACTAAGATAAGCACTGATTGTATGATGCCCAAACTGCAAAGACTCTAAGATCATACTCTAATATAAGCAAAATGACACCCATAATGCGAGACATCAATATAAGCATAGATTGCACCCATAGTGGGTCTTTGTGCATGCTAGAAAAAACTTGTCTCTATCCTAATTCACATCATGATATCTTGCATTGTGCACATTGAAGCCTAAAGGTTCAAAATAAGGTGGCATGCACACACCCATGGACCATTGGTATGCTATATTAAACATTAATCCATAGGAACAAAGTAATAGATTGAAGGGTCTTTTAGTTGTTCAATAGAAATAATACAAGTGACATAACAATTTTTTGTTTTATTTTGAGAGTTTTTATGCAATTTCTTCAATGTTGGTATGCCAATAATAGTTCTTATTTTCTAGAAAATAGATCTATGTATTAGTTTGATTTAGAAAATGGATCTATTTTGTGGTAGGGTATGGAAATCTCAAATGCATTTCATAAATTCATACTTGAATATGAACATGACTAGGTTTTGGCCTTTTAGGTCTTGGGATGTTGGTAGACGAGCCTTGTTCTTCTTACTTGTTGGATGATCATAAATTTCTTCAAAATGCATGCATGATATATTATAATTGCTTACTTTGTATTCTATTATTACTTTAAATGTTAGAATCCTCCCAAATTCCTATTTAAAAGTGAGTTCAAACTTGTTTTATTATTTAGAAGGTCCTCCTTTAATCCAACTCATCACATTGAAAGTTGAAGTAACAAACATTCCTCTTCAAAATACATTACAACTAATAGGTTTGGGGTTGAAATTGAAATATTGAATGATCCTCTTCAAAATACATGACAATTAATGGGTTTGTGTTTGAGCACATTGTTTGAGAATAATGGGTTTGTGTTTGAGCACATTGTTTGAGAATGAGAATGGTTCAACATGAATTGCAAAAACCCTATCTTTTGTAACCATAACCAAGAAATTTATATTATCATAGATTTGTGTTTGAGATGCAACAACAAACCAAATTTACATCAAAATTACCTAGAGGTTCTATTTGTTTAGAGGGACTAAAAGCCCATATTAGATATATAATATGATTTTAGATGGTTCATCCTCGTGTTTTACAATATCCACTAGATAAAAGACTTTGGAAATTTTACAAACTTGATTTTGCACGCATTCTAATTGGGAGAATTATTAGCCCAACTTGGAGAAAATTATGGTTGAGGAGAGACTTTCAAATCCAAAATTGGTGGAGAGGGGTTCGCTGAGTTTGTTGAGGAGTCCTTGGATTGTGCCTATTGTCTTGATAGCTGTAAATCTTCAACTTGGGATCTGAGGGCTTGAATTTCATCATCTATCTATTGCATTTGCTACCTTTGGAAGATAAGAATCTCCATTGTAGTAACCTAACTAGAATATAATTGTGCTTGCTAAATTTGTTGGTGTTGTATTTCTTGATGCATTTCTTCAAAGTCCTCACCTAGTTATTGTGAATTATAGGCTAAGCATTATTCCTGCATGTTTGAGCCATCTTGATCATTGAAGATTGAATTTTTAATATGAGCTTCGGATGATTATACTAAGAGGCACAAGGAGAGTAAGAAATACTAAAGGGAGTTACATGTGCAAGAATGAACATAAGTGTTTGAGGCGCTGCAAACTATGGGCAAAAGTTTAATAAAAGACTTGGATCCCATACATCCTATGAATGGGGGATGGAGCGTGCTGTGCTAAGCCTCCTTGTCATAATCTCGCTGTGGTGGTGCCAAACTAATTGTGAGATCATGAGACTTGTTTGAGTAAGGGAGTGGAGGATTATGGTCAGAGGAGGTGGAGCTTGGAAAAAATCATGAACTGACATATTAATTAAATTGCTACAAATCCACATGTTTGAACCCATTCGATGCACTGTTGTATGGGTCATCATGTGGTGAGGTTCAACCATGGTTAGGGGAAGGGTAAATAAGAACCTTGACCATTAGTTAATAGAGTTCCAATCATGTGGTGTATAACCTAATTTGCTAATAGGTCAACTCTTTTGTTATTTTGATGGAGGACTTGAATCACTTTGATTTCATGGATGTGTTAGGTAGCTAGACTAATTCTCCTGAGTATGCTTTTCAGTCTGTCATCGCTTAGAAGACTTTAATGATGAAGATTCTAGATAACTACAAAAGAGTCATCAATAATTCTTAATTCTTGAAGTTTTAATACATTTGCTTGCTTGATGCCTTGATACACACCATAGTTTCTACTTGATTATTTGAGACTTTGCCCAAACTCCTTGTGTATACTAGTTTTTCTATTCCGTTAAGCCCAAAATAGCCCCTCGACACCTTCCACTGTTTCAAAACTCTAAAATAACATAAACAATAATTATATATAATTGCACTAAATTGCTAAATTAATTTAATATAAGAAAAAACATTATTAAATATATTTATTTTTCCAAAGTAATATAACAAATATATTCTTTAATTTACTTAATTTCACTCTACTTTATAATTAAATATAAAAATATATAAAACAAAATAAAAAACTTACATTAAAATATTAATAAAACAAATTCAAAACTTATATGGATAAAAACTTACTATTATAAATTAATAAACACATTTAATACAAATATTACAGCAAAAATTAACAAACACACATAATATTTAAATCAAGGATAGGTTTCTCACTGTCTAGAAATACAAAATGTCACAACGCTATAAAATTATCTGGGATGGTTTCTTTTTTATGAGCGGAAATAAATTCACCAATATGGACCCAAAAGAATCCTAAAATTTCACAAATATAACCCACATTTTCAAAAATTTCTAAGAAATTTTATTATAATCTTATTACCGGAATTTCCATTATTTTCCGTTTAGAATACGCTAATTGATCACTGCTTGGCACTTCCAGTTCAACCCATAGCAACAGTGCCACTAACTGAGATTCCACATTTACTTTCGTTAATCAAGATTCTATCAGCTATCGCTTTCTAAAACACAAATTCCTCCTCCCATTGCAAAACTATAAAATTCAATCCAAATCCTTCGATCTGCCATGGATTGACAATAAACAGCAGGAAAACAAAGTACGGTTCTGTCCTCTCCTCAGCAGGCACAGCCATGGAAAACATGCAATACGCAGAGGAGCTGATGAGAGAATTCCTAATATTCAGAGGTTTTACAAATACACTGAGAGCCTTTGAGGCCGAGATCTCCACGGACATAGGAAAGGGATTCCAGGTGGACAAAATTCTGGATCTCATCTTCTCAGTCTACGTCCCCAAGTTCGAGGCAGAGAAACTCGTGGGTCTCATGGGCTTCCTGAAACAGTGCTTCTTCTCGCCCGCGGATATGCGGTTCAATTCAACGTTGGCCAAACTCGAACTCTCGACTATTCGCTACTACATCGTCTATGCATTGCAGAAGGGCAGGCAGGACAAAGTAGTTGAGTTCTTTGCCCGGTATGGCAATGATTTGCTGCAGAATGCGGATGATTGGAGCCCCTGGTTTGGTAAGCCTCTGTTTATTATTTATTTTTAATTGAATCTCTCTGTTGTTCTTCACTGATCATATATTTAATCTTCAAACCTCATTTGCAGCTATTCCCTACACGAGAAACCCCAGCATGGATCCTCAATTTAGAGTTTTCTTCTCAAAAGAGTGGTTGGATACCTTACTCGTCTCATTTCGGAATTTTCTCAGCGAGATTTTCAGTGGGATTCATATCCTTTTTGTATATAATATTCATAGATAGCCTTTTTTTTTTTATGGGGGCCCGTCAAGTGGGGTGAGGGGTGTTATTTTATTTTATTTTTTTTTATCCCATGAGGTTAGAACAAAATCTGTGCAAAGTGAAATTATTTCAATGGTTATTGACACTCCAAAGATTGGTCCCATTTATAACCATATTGCACTCCACGGTGAAAAACAAGAAGACATTAACGATATAGTTCTGCATTCCAAATAAAGTAAAAGTACAAATCCTTCATATTCGTTTCGTGTAGATTGCAATTCAGAGTAAGTAGGCTTGGATTTTCATTCCCTACCCTGTCTGTCAATGCAAATTATGTTGATGGCAGAGTCTTGACAATGCTTGTCATCAATAGTTTAGACAAAAGGACCGAACTTCAAATCTTGAAAAATCCCTTTGGAATTAGCCGAGCCACGAGTGAGTTGTACTTGCTTAATTCTGCTATGCCTGGCTTTATTTGTTCTTCTGCTACGGCAACTGAGCTGACAATTGCGTGGTCTGGATGGTCAAGCGGTTAAATCAAAGCACTTTAAGTGCACAGATCCGGGTTCCACCATCTCCATAGCCCTCACCCACCAGGTCTTGTTGCTGTGTTAAATGTGAGACCAGATTCAAGTCCCAACCGCCTTAACAACCCACACCGTAGTCACAATACGATGATGCTACTCCTACAGTGACTGGGCAGACAGGTGTCGTCGAATTATGAATTATATGGATCCCACCTTGCAGAACACTATTTGGGCTTGCTCCACTACATTTTGCAGCTTCGATCTCAGGGACAACTTGTGCCAATTTTTGTAACCCCAGTAGAGCAGCTTGCCAACACCTTCACAAAACCACAAAACCTTTGTCGGAGGCCACCTTTACCAGTTTGTGGAATCATATTGGTGTGGGAGATATGGTGTTCAAGGGGGATTATATGTAAAGACTTCTGTATTTGGCTCCTGTTCAGCCACTGGCTACTTGTATTTTGTGATGTAATGTCTTCTCTATGTAGCCTCCTGTACAGATTAAGGGAGGGTGTTGAATACAGGGTGTAATCTTTATTTTCTGCCAAGGCCAACTTTTTAATTAACCCACTCCCATTTTCAGATAAGGCTGACCTAGACAAATTCATTTATTGTATTTCTAGAATTTGTTAAGTCCTACCCAGTCAACATTCATTTATTGTATTTCTAGGTTTGGTTAAAGCTGACCTAGTCAATGTGGGCCCATAACCCTTCTGTTGGAAAGCACCTTACTCTTAGTTGTGTATATATTTTATTTTATAGGCGTGGTCTATCTCAGAATAGGGCTTCCAGACTTTCCATTCTTTAAAGGATTGAAAATTATGGATGGTCTAGATTTAATAATGTGACAATATTCTTAGTCATATACACAATTCAATGGATAAAATCAAGGGTTTTCCAACAGTTTTTCAGTTTCGACATCCACTCCTCTTTCCCTGGCATTACCAATTCTCAGAGCTACAAATGGCACATAAATATTTTGATTGCTATTGGCGTTTATCAGCCATATGGCCGTGCTAGTAATATATTTACACAACTCTCAGTTGTAATTTCATATATCTTGTGATCATTTATTCATTCTTTATGCAAGTGATTTAGCTTATGGGCACCATAAAGTGTTGCGCTTTATTGTTCATGGTTGTTTTTCTCCCTAGAGCACTTGCTCTTGATTCTGCTTTTATAGCTCAGTTGTGCTCTATCTCTATAGTGCATTTGTGCTGGTTTATCTTTAATGCAAAATTAAGGTTTTCTAGTTAGTTCCTTTTGATCCCTCCTCTTTCTTGTGAATCTCACAAATATGCACAATAACATTGGTTTTGTTGCCTGAAACACTGTATACTTAGTGTTTGTGTTTGTGTGTTCCCTTGTAGTGGTGCCACCCACAAATGTCCAGGCTTCCTTCCTGGCATCCTGAATCCAGGGATAAATGCTATGAAGAGTGCACTGAAGCTAGTTAGTGGTTTATGTGCACCCTAAACCCTAATGCAAAGCTTGAATTTGCTGTTAGAAGATAGTTTCACTATTTCTCTTCTCTGCATGGTTTGGACTTTGTTTGCTCTGATCCTGGTAGATGTAGAATCAATAGAACATTTGCAGGTAGTTGCAGATTCATCAGATTGTACCATAAAAGACTGACACAAGCTCGAGGTTGTAGACACCTCTCTCTCCTCCACCGGGGTGCACCTCCATGATCAGAGTTGACCCGGTTGCTGAAGCTCAGAAGTCTTGTTTTATGCCCATGTGGTCCCTTGCAACTAGTTCTAGTACCAGTGTCGCTTCAGTGATGGCTACCCAATGATTGGTGTGAACAACTTGCTCGCACATGTTCCATCATATAATGGATTGTCCGATGGACACAATGGCATGGTCATAGTGCAAAACTATCTTGATCTCCTTTCCTAGGTCAAATCACCTACTGGTTTAAAATTTCCTTTTTCTAGGTAAGCCACCAACTGGTTTAAATTTTTATATTTCAAGAGCACATCGAGGAAGAGTGTTATAGCCAACTCATTGTTTGGAGCCTCGAGAGATTTTTCTATTTTTACTGTTACCCCTTAAAATGCATAAGCATTTTGAGCTTTAAGAGGATCAGTTTCAGCGGTCAAATGAATAAAGGTACATTCGTGGGGTGCCATCTTCAAATCATTATGTGGCAGCAGTGAAGAGACCATTTCCAGCATGTTATTGTCATAGATATAAAGTTCACAATATATGGACATTCATTTTTGTAAAGAGCAACCTCTAGGCCAGCAAGGAGACAGTTATGCTCAAAGTTGTTTTTCCTAAATCATGGACTCAGCAAGAAAGGAGATCTGGTAGCAGGCAGATCACCCACAGTCCTATAGCATGACTCATTTACAGCAGAACGAAGATATACACAACGGTATCATTTAAAAATTGAGTTGGAAGGCAATATTAGCATGGGACTGTTTCTCTGGAGTTATCAGCAGCAATGTGAATGCTGCCTTTAATTTCTACAGTCAGCGTGTCTTAAGGGAAAGGAGTACACCCCCACGCATATGGTAAAGCATCATAAGAGCAAAAAACTATAAGACATTCCCTTTTACTTAGTGCATCAATCAAAGTTGGAGATAGGCAGTGACATAAAAGGCATGCTAGCAGGACAGGCCATTGCCTGAAGCATTATATATTTCTGTGCATCCACTGGAATTGACAGGGTATTCTGTCAAATAAAAACTAAATAATTTGAGGGAAAACTTGGTCAACAGAAAGCCAAAGCTATGATTATTACTGCACTGGACGAGGTTTCTTGATTGCATAATATTCGTGAATACAGTACGCATATAATCTAGTTGTCAGTGCATGTGCTTTCTTATATGTGGACAAAGGAAAAGTAACATCTAGATGAACTATCCATATGAAAAGTGGATAAGACTACAGAATCACGAGGCAATGCTATCTGACTCAGAGTTGCTATTATCCGGTCAGCTACTGGGAATTATCTATTCTGAAGAGGGGGGACTGGAAACTGTATACAATATTCTAAAAGAGAGAAACTGCAACAATCTGATCTGGATTGACCTCAGATCATGCTGTTATGCCTTGTACTTAATGCTGCCCAGTGCCATCTGAGCAGGTACTACTGCAAAGTCACCTTTGTCTCTCTCAAAAGATTTGAAGAATCCTATAGAATTTGATGTTTTTAGAAAAGCTCATATTTGTGATTGTTGAAATTAGCTCGGACAAGTGTCTTCCACATTGGGTTGGTGTCTAGCATGTGGGAGAATGTTCAAAAAGTGGTCTCTAGAACATTAACTTTATAATTTTTAAAGTTAGACTTTTATGCATTATTTAATAATTAATGTGACTTAAATGATTTAAGTTGCGATAATGAGATATTAAATCACAACCCTAGATCTTATTGGCCAAGGATTTATTTTGAGCCATTAGATCTTAGGTTTAAATTACAACCGTTAGAATGAGACACGTAGGGCGTTTCTAGGGAAAGTCACATTTAATTTTTATTTTCGCTCATTCTTGAGGAGAGAGAGGAGAATATTCCAGCACTGAGCAGGAGCAGCAAGAAGAGGCACAAGTTCCAAGAGATTTGGCATGCAAACCAAGGAGAATATTCCAGCACGGAGCATTCATTTGCACAGATTTTGAGGCTGATTAATTGCACAGAAATTGGTGCACCTTGCAGAGATTTCGAGGCTGAGTCTTTGCACAGAAATCAAGGCATCACTGCATAGATTTCGAGGGTATTTATTGCTGCCAGTTCAGACCATACTGGCTGTACAAGCCATACAGGAAATCAGGCACAGATTTTGAGAAGTTTGGCACATAAATTGATGTGGTGAAAGGGCACAGTTCTCGAGATAAGTATTGTATTTATTGCTAGAAAAAGTTTGCTGTAAACTCATTTTTCTATGATCCTAAAATAAAAGTTACTCTCTCTACTAGTTTTCCCTTTGGGGTTTTTCTAGGGTCATTGTCCAAAAATTTGTGTCTTTTATGTGATTGATTTTCTAAGTTTTCTCTCAATATTTGAAGTAAATGATTCAATGTGTTTTCATTTATAAGTTCAAATGAATATACATTTATGAATGGATATTAAATTGAGAAAACATATTGAAATTAAAAACCGGTGATTGGGTCAAAGAATTTGTTTTTACATGGTATCAGAGCACATGATACTGGAAGGGGAAACCAAATAAGAAAGACACTAGGATTTGTAAGAGAGTTGCAGATTGTTCACCAAGAAAAGGGTTGGACCTTGTTATCAGTTGAGTAGGTCACATGGCTACAGGTTTGAGATTTGAGGATAGATGGGAGCAGGCAGGAAATTTCAGCCCATGGAAAGCGATGATAGTATTGATTCTGGAGGAATATGAGTTGTGGTACATAGTTGAGAAGCCTGTCACAATTCCTACGGATGCAACACTTTTGGCTGAATATAAAAAAAAGAATGTTAAAGCCAAAAGGATTATCCTTGATGCCATTAAATACCATGTGATTACTGCTACAAGTAAGAATAATGCATATGAGATGTGGGATTCTTTATGCAAGTTATACCAAGGCTCAAGCCAAAACATAAAGATGGTGTTAAAAGAGAAGTTAAGAAACACCAAGATGACTAAATTTGATACAGTTACATCATACCTTACTAGAGTGTCACTGGTGCATGATGAGTTGGATGTTGTTGGTGAGAAGACGGAGGAATCAGAGTTGGTTATAGGAGTCTTGAATGGTTTTTCTAAACCATTGGGATAACTTTGTGTGTGGGATTGTTGTGAGAGAGAACATGCCCAAATTGGGAGAAACTTTGGGACGATTTCGTGCAGGAAGAGATTAGACTTGGTTCAGGTCATATAGATCAGCAACAAGGGGATGGCAAAGAAAATGTTTCTTTTTCAGCGAAGGGCAAGAAATGGTCCAAGAAAGGTCCTAAAGGTGGGACCAAGTCAAAGAGTGAACAGAAAAAGGACATGAGCAAAGTCAAGTGTTTTGCATGTCATGAGTTTGGGCATTATGCAAGTTAGTGTCCTAACAAGAAGAAGAAGAAACAGGTTGCAGCTTCAGCCGAAGTGGATGGGTTTTCCATTCAGTTTGAGAGAGAGTTTTATTTACTGATTTCTAGAAGTGCAACATCTACCAGTGTTTGGGGTATAGATAGTGGGGCCCTCAGCCATATGACAGGTCTGCGTGAGCACTTTACAGATCTTGCAGAGGGCGGTGTCAACAAGTAAGCCAGTGGGCATCGTCAAATTAGCCAGTGGGCGGTCAACATCAAGGTAGCTAGTGGGTAGTTTCGACATCATCAAATTCGCTAGTGGGCGTTATCAACATTTTGTCAGTGGACAAGCAATTGAGATGCTGATTGAAGACAAAGGATAGATGGATCCTTTTGCAACTTGTAACCTGATGGAGTTGTCAAGAGATGTATCAGACTTGCGGTTGATTCATGTTCTCTTCAGATTGGAGTTTTTCATCATCCAGCTTTGGTGGTTTTTCAGGAAGCGTTTTTGAGGATCAACAATTTCAGCATCAGAACTTAGAAGATGGTTCCTGGTTCTTATTTTGGACTTATCATTGAGGGGAGGAATGTTAGCCTCACTCTCATGTGTTAAAAACAATTATACACCCAAAATAATTAAATTAATTAAAATCAAGAAAGTTGGATTTAATCCTAGCTTTCTAGATTGAGTTTGTTCCTCATAATTAGGAGTCAGGTTAGGCCTAATTGGTTGAAAGATTCTCTCCAACTAGTTAGGCTCCTAGATTAGTGTTTGGTTGAGAGATTTGTTCAACCATAGTGTCCAAGATAGACACACTATCTTGAGACAAATTCTCCTCATGTATTTATATGTATCATAAACATTATTTTAATAATGAGAATGTGAGGAATGCTGTGAGGCTCTCACGCCTTTTCTGCCATGTCTGTTTTTTTTTATGTCTCTGATATTTTTATATATGCTTATTTGATCTCCTTCATATTAGGGATGCATTCTTCACAAATAAAATAAGTTGCGGAAGTAAAATATGGAACTGAGAAATAGATGCACACATAAAATAGACTCCAATATTTTTGGACTAAATGTCCTTGGGAAAACCCTGAAGGGAAAACCGGTGCAACAGATGAGAGTTTATTTTATTATGTAGCAATTTGAGAATAGTTACAATCTGGATGCCCAATTGGCAATCCTCCGACAAATACACTAGCAAAATAATCTGGAGATCCCAAATCTCCTCTACTAATAAACTCAACCTCCTCTGCGCTGCTTGAATCCCACATTGGCTACTTGCACTGCAGCCTGGAACTCGCACTGTTGGGCTTGGATAACTCGCACTACCTTGAAGCTGGCTCAAAATGAGTCTTCCTGCCTCCCTCTGTCACTAAAAACCACTCGCTTTGCCTTCTGGAAATAGATTTGGCCTCTAGTTGATGATTTGTGGCTCTTCCGGCAACTTGCAGTGGGAATTCTGGCCTCCCTTCTCCTGCCTCTCCGACACTGGAAAATAATTGGGATTCTCTCTGAAATCTTGCTCCCAAATTATTTGCTGCTCCCTCTCTTTGATGCTCTTCCTCTTGCTCGAACTACGCCCTTGCTGATGACTGCAAACTCTGTAGCTTGATCTGCCTTAGCTAACTCACTGTCCCGCTTGTGTTTATCTCCATCCCATCGACTTGCTTTTACAATCTCTTGTTGGAGCATCAACGACTAAGATCTAATTTTTATTAATGGCTCAGATCATCTTAGACTTCATCAAGTCACTTTCTAGAAGTTTCTAGAGCAAAAGTCAATTTCCTCAATTAATACCTATTAATTAATCAATTTTCCTAAGTTATACATAGGAACTTTTTAATTATTGATCAATTATTTAATTGAGAGGTTTCTATAAGTGTTTTCTCTTGAAACCTTTTGTGGGTTTTGGAGATTTTGTGTTCCCCTCCTAAACACAAATCGAGACTAGAACACCTATCCGATGCTACCAAAAATCCATAAACTAACAGTGCGAGCCTTCTACTTTTGAGGAGGTATTGATCTACAGGTTTGGAGGGATGCCATGGTGGAAGAGTGCTATTCCATCATGAAGAATGATGTGTGGGAGGTTGTACCAAGACCTATGGGGAAGCCAGTGGTGACTTCCAAGTGGCTCTACAAAATCAAGTATGCTGCAGATGGCAGCATTGAGAAGTACAAAGCATGGTTTGTTGCATGGAGGTTCTCACAGATAGAGGAAGTGGAATATGAGTAAACCTTTGTAAAAGTTGCGAGATACACTTCGATTAGGGCAATCATGTCCATTGCAACAAAGATGGGCTGGAGGATACATCATATGGATGAAAAGAAAACTTTTTTGAATGGAATTATACAGAAGGAAGCGTACATCAAGCGACCGTAGGGCTTTGAGGTGCATCGGAGAGAGTCTTATGAGTGCAGGTTGAAAAAGGCCTTATATGGATTGAAGCAAGCTCCCAGAGCTTGTTACTCGAGGATTGATAACTACTTGCAATAGATGGGTTTTGAGAAGAGTGAGGCGGATCCCAAACTATACTACATAATGGTTGGTGGAGATCCTTTTATTGTCGTGCTATGTGGATGATCTCTTTATTACATGGTTAGAGAGGCTCATAGCTAGTTGTAAGCGAGATCTTGCTTCAAAGTTTGAAATGAAAGATATTGGGTTGATGCATTATTTTTTGGGATTGGAGATTTTGCAAGAACCAAGACATATTTTTCTGGGATAGGGAAAGTATGTAGCTGACATCTTGAAGATATTTCAAATGGAGGATTGCAGGCCTATGTCAACACCATTGATCACCAATTGGAATAAGTTGAGTACTTCTGAGGGTGAGTTGGTGGATCCCACCTTGTATCGTCAATTGATAGGATCATTGATGTACCTGGTTGACACCAAGCTAGATTTGTGTTTTGCTATTAACACTCTCAGGCATTATATGGTTGAGCTGAGGACAGTACATTGGGTGGTAGAAAAACATGTGCTTAGGTACATGCGAGGTACAATGGATTTTGCACTGGACTACAAGTGAGGGGATGGAGTTAGGTTGACTGGTTACATAGACTCAGACTGGGCAGGTAGTGTAGTGGATAGGAAAAGCACTTTAGGGTCCTGCTATTTCAGCTTGCGCTCGACAATTGTGTCATGGCTCAACAAGAAACAAAAGTCAGTGGCATTGAGTTCTACAGAGGTAGAGTATATGGTAGCTAGTTAGGTGAGTTGTGAGGCCATATGGCATCTCAAGGTTACTATTTGGGCTATTTGGTTAGCAGTTGTAGCCTACGGTGATTTATTGCGATAATCAAAGTTGTATTAAACTAAAAAAATCTGGTATTTCATGACAGGTCAAAACATATTGGGATCAAATACCACTTCATCCAAGACTATGTTCAAAGAGGAACAATTGAGCTTCAATATATATCCACAGATGAGCAAGTTGCAAACATTCTCATGAAGTCATTAATGAAAGGCAAGTTTCTATTTTTCATAGTCAAGTTGGGAGTGGTGAAGAACACTTTCCTCGCTAAGAGGGAATGTTTTGATTCGCTTGGAAAGGTGCCTTCCACATTGGTTTGGTGTCTAGCCGCTAGCATGTGGGAGAATGTTCAAAAAGTGGTCTCTGGAATATTAACTTTATAAGTTTTAAAGTTAAAGTGACTTTTATGCATCATTTAATAATTAATTTGTCTTAAATTATTTAAGTTGTGATAACGAGAGAATAAATCACAATCCGAGATCTTATTGGCCATGGATGGAATATGAGCCATTAGATCTTAGGTTTAAGTTACAACCATCATAATAAGACATAAAATGAGTTTCTAAGAAAAGGAACATTTAATATTTTTATTTTTATTTTCGCTCATTCTTGAGGAGAGATAGAGGAGAAGAAGTGCTGAAGGAAAAGGAGGAGCAACAAGAAGGGGTATGGGTTCCAAGAGATTTGGCACACAAACCAAGGATAATATTTTGGCATTCATTGCACAGTGCACCCTTGTACATGTTTCGAGGTTGATTCATTCCACAGAAATCAAGGCACCCTTGTACATGTTTCGAGGTTGATTCATTCCACAGGAATCGAGGCACCCTTGTACAAGTTTTGAGGCCGAATCATTGCACAGAAATCAAGGGCACCTTGCACAAGTTTTGAGGCAATCATTGCACAAAAATCGGGGCATCACTGCACAGTTTTTGAGGTTGAATCATTGCACAGAAATTGAGACATCTTACACAGATTTGAGGCTGAATCATTGCACATTAATCGAGGCTGAGTCACTGCACATATTTTGAGGGCATTTATTACTGTTAGTTTAGACCATACAGGTTGTACAAGTCGTATAGGAAATCAGGCACAAATTTCGAGAAGAATGGCACGAAAATCAAGGTGTTGAAAGGGCACATTTTTTGAGATAAGTACTGTATTTATTGTTGGAAAAAGTTTGCTGTAAACTCATTTTTCTTTGAGCCTATAATAAAATTTACTCTTTACTGGTTTTCCCTTCGTGGTTTTTCTAGGGGTATTGCCCAAAAATTTGTGTCTCTAATGTGATTGATTTTCTAAGTTTCCTCCCAATATTTGAAGTAAAAGATTCATTGTGTTTTCATTTATAAGTTCAGATGAATATGCATTTATGAATGAGCATTAAAGTGAGGAAACTTATTGAAATTGAAAACCGGTGATTCGGTCAAAGATTTTTTTTTTACAGTGATGCAGTTGCTGTTATGAACTATCATGCATGGCGTGATAGATAGATGCAAGAGATATATGGAATTGACGGCTATTTCTTTGAAGTCATGGAGCCAAACAAGTGAAAGTACTCTGAGATAGCTCCAATTCCGATTTACCTTTTCTTTTCTATGGCATTGTTAAATTACAAAATTATCAAATAAGGCTTTTGGCTTCCTAAGTTAGCAGTCTGAGTTTGCATCTTGCGGATTGTTCCAGACTCAATCATACTTGTGATTACTTGCATAAAGTGCACAACTATGAGAGCAGGCCATCAATAATTAGGCAATAGTGTAGATGCAAAATAGTAACCCCCGCTAACAAAGCGGTCTCTTATAAGGAGAAGCCATTCAACTTTTTAGAGGATCAAAGGCCCCATTGAGGTTGTTGTAACAACTTAAATTCATTTATTACACCCTTATCCACTTTTTCTATTCTTGGATAGAGAGGTGTAGGATTGATCTAAAGATCATCCGATTCCGTCAAGTATTCATGGAGTTATGAATTTATTTGTGTTATAAGACAAATTGTCAAGTTGGCCAGCAACTTGAGTAGGCTCAGAAGCCCAATAGACATGTCTATTCATCATCTACATTTTAGTATAAATAGAAGAGGACTTGAAGTCATTTTGATACACTCTTCATGTGATCTCCTCCTCTCCACGTCTTTGGATTTTTGGTGAAGGAGAGACACTAAGAAGATACGTTGGGCTAAGTGTATAATGCCCTAGCTGCAGATGATGCCCTAGCTAATGCCCTAGCCACTGTACGATGATCCAACGCAGACTCATTTATACGCAGTCATGAAGACTCTTTATACGCTATCATGAAGACTCTTTATACGCAATCAATAGAGACTCTATGCGCAGTCACGCAGACTCATTTATACGCAGTCATGAAGACACTTTATATGCAGTCAATAGGATACACCTTATGCGCAGTCGTGGAGACATTTATACGTATACAATTCAGACATCTTTGCAATGAGGTTTAGTATCTCGGATGCCTCTGAAATCTCAAGGAAAATTAGAGTGAGTACAGTATACAGAACTCACATACTTCTCTCTCTGAAATCTCGCATGGAGGAGCAGGTTCGTATTAAGGTCTGACTGCACCTTGGCTAGGCTATTAGGTGTAGTCATGTTCAGATTTCGGAAGTAGGATGAGGACGCAGCTGTAATCCATGTATTGGGCCAAGGCATGAAGCCGTAGAGAGCCGCAACCAAGCGAAGCCACAGTCAAGGTCATGGAGCCGTAGTAAGTTCAGTTGTCTCCTCGGATGGGTTAAGGAACCGCAGAACTAAAGCCTATCCATTCTCGGCATGGCAATCTTGGTATGACAAGGAGCAGCCTTGATTTCGGTGGCAGTCGTGTAACAGACTAGTCATTGAACAACAGAGAAAGACCTATTCTATCGGATCAATGAATATTATGCCAAATGTTATCTTCTCTATATATGTATTACAGTCTTGCTATGACTCGTTGATGAGATAAGGGTTCGATGAAGAGATCCTTGGCATACGTATCATCACAATATTCAGATCTAGAATAAGGCAGTCTCAACATGTTTTGAAGAACAGTGATAAGGATCGTAGTCTTGATCCTGACTTAAAGCACAATAATTATAGATCATGATCATATATATATATGATGATGATGACTGAGACAACATTATGATGAATGATGCAACATAATGGGCATGTTAAGTAAGGAGTAGCATGATGATGAATAGGGTTGCATGATGATGGAAGATGCAGCATAATGGGCAACATGATGATGAGAGCAGATGAGAGCAGTTCAGTCATCAAGGTCTAACACTGTGATGGTACAACTTGGTGCTACACGGTAAGTTGCAACAAATGGATGAAATGCAACACTACGATAAGTGAAGCAGTCACCTTGGAGAATCAGTTGAAGCAATATGTCTTCAACTGATCTCATGCAGATATCAAAAGTCAAAATGTTGACTTCTATTGTAAATGTACTATCTCTCTCTCTTTGTCTGCTGAAATTTGAAGAACATAAAAGAAGAATTGATCAAGGGTTTCCCCACATTGGGGTTTGTCCCTGGCTAGCGCCACATCTTGTGTCCTCTTGTCTTGGCTTGTCTTCTGCGATTTATATTTATGTTCTATTAGCAGTTTACTTTAATGCTGATGTGATTGCTAATCTGGAAAAGATATTGGAAAATTGAAATAAATTGCTATAGCATAGAACATACCTAAAATTAACATGGTATCAGAGCAGAGGTGAAGACAATGCCCAAGCAAGAGTGAAAGAGTAATCATCGAAGACAGTTGGGACAGGACAAAAGGATCAATGGGTTTTACATCTCTCTTCTAAATTCACCAAGGGTGAAGTCGAAGCAGAGAATATTATCAGAATGGCGTAGCAGAAGTTTCTGATGGCCTACCTAAAGATCACTTCATTGGGAAGTTCAGATCTAAGGGTGGAAGGAAAGGCGGATGCCTTGGTTGCAATAAGTTCGACCATTATGCGAAGGAGTGTCTGAATGGCAGAGACACATCTCTTGATGAAGATAACAATCATTCTAGGGACATCTTCAATGATCAAAGGAATGACAGGTAATGCAGGTCATCAAGAAAATGGTTGACTGTTTAAAGAAAGCAAGGAACCCCAGTGCCTCAAGGCACTTCATCGGATAGATGGGTGCACTCTCTACTTCGAGCCGATGCCACCTATTCCGGAAAGGGTGTAGGGAATGTTACCCCTCAATTGAATGAGGGTAACTCGATTCATCTACAAACTATCTTTTATGTACCTGATCGCACGAAGAACCTTGTGTCCATTTCAACAATGGAAGTCAAAGGTTACAGGGTGGCACTCATCGATGGAAAGGTACGTGTTTGAAAATAGAATTTTCAAATATGTTTTTGAGTTCAGGATTGTATCAAGTTGCTGGAAGTCCACTAGGGACCATGTCTATTGATACATAGCACCGAAGGTCTGTGAGTCAGATGGTGATAGGGATGCCTGAATTCAAAAAGAGCATGAAAGTACATGTCTGAGATGTACCGAAGGAAAATCTTACAAGGGGACTATCCCCCTCATATAGCAGGTCCTCAGGTTTGGAACAACCTGAGGAGTTTGAGATTCATGATCAGGAATCTCATACAGGTGGAAGAAAGCCCTCTATGGCTTGAAGCAAAACTCCACGGGCACAGTATGAGAGGATTGATAGCTGTCAGATGGAGCTGAGATTCACTAGGAGTGAAACCGGTCCAAGCCATTACCCGAAGGTTGTGGATGATAGACCTCTCATACCGGCACCTTATGAGGATGACCTATTTCTGACAGGTGCAGACACTCTCATTTGTAGAAGTAAGAGGGAGTTGGATTTCGAATATGGAATGATAAATTGCAAGCCTGTGACTACCTCGAGGATATTAACTTTCAAGAACTTATATGGTAGTGATGTCGGACAAAATTTGGGAAATGCCACTCATTCGCGTTGATGTTCTTGGTGAACTTCTGTCCGGACATATGTTTTGCAGTTAGCATGGTGAGCGCATATTTGGTTGAGCCTCACTGGATTGGTGCCAAGAATCTTCTGAGATATCTTCGGGGCACAATCTCTCATGGATTGAGATACACTACTGGAAATATGAAATTGCATGATTATTCGAATGCTGAGTGGGCAGGTAATGTGGAGGATCACTAGAGCACTTCTCAGTGTTGGTTCTCTTTGGATTCTGCTTCGATGCTATGAGTATGATCTCGTGTGAAGTTGCATGAGTTGTTTGTACACATGATGAATACCACTGTGATTCTCTGTGACAACCAGAGGTGGGATTCGATTATTGAGGAATCCCGTATTTGATGATTGCTCTAGCAGATAGACATCAGATACTACCTTATCTAGGATATGGTAAGTCAATGAGCGAGGAAGCTCCAGATGATGTACAGGTCGCTACACTTTGTCTAAGCCTTGGGGGAAAGATCAAATCTGTGATTTTCCCGAACAACTTGGAGTCGTCGAGAGATCCTTGTAAAAGGGTCCTGCATATTGCATACATTGAGCTTTGGGAGCTCTGGGGGCTTGGGGTTCTTACTAGAGCAACATACGACCATAGGGTGATTCACACTCTCCTGGTGGTGCGCGCTGAATAGGATGATTAGTTCTCTTGTGGGCCAGGGTGATTTGTTCTCCATGGCGATTGAGGACAGGATGATTCGCTCTCCTGTGGACAAGATGATTCGCTCTCTTGTGGACAGGATGATTCGCTCTCCTGTGGACAAGATAATTCGCTCTCTTGTGGGACAGGATGATTCGCTCTCTTGTGGACAAGATGATTCGCTCTCTTGTGAGATGGGATGATTCACTCTCCTGTGGACAGGATGATTAGTTCTCCTGTCGAAGCATCCTACCCATGCAGTCTGGGACTCATGGGAAGTACCTTTCATCTGATCAATGAGCAGGGAAATGAGGATAGGGACCATAGTAGTATCGATGGATGCATTGTTGTATCTACCATACTCCCTATGCTAGGATGACCTTCATTGATCTGGGATCAATGATATTGGTCTGGGACCAGTGAGAGTGGTACACACTCTGAAACTGACTTCAGGTCAGTAGAGGAGTGGTCTGGGACTAGTGGTACACACTTTGAGACTGACTTCGGGTCAGTGGAGAATGGTATGAGACATTCTTGATCAATTCGTCTTCTTCATGATTCAACAGAGCAGAGCAGAGCTGAGCTGAGCAGAGCAGAGTTGAGCAAAGCAGAGCAGTGTAGGGCACTGATGGCAGAGATAGTACAGTTGGACATATGGATCAACGGATGGAGTTCTCCCTAGTTGAGGGTGAGTGTTAAAATTGGCAACTAGGGCCAAACTCCATGTGGGTCATCTTATTTATGGTAGTTGATATCTTTATTGGATCCCTTTCATCGAGAGGTGTAGGATTCATCTAGATCATCCGATTCCGTCAAGTATTCATGGAGTTATGAATTTATTTGTGTTATAAGACAAATTGTCAAGTCGGCTAGCAACTTGAGTAGGCTCAGAAGCCCAATAGACATGTCTATTCATCATCTACGTTTTAGTATAAATAGAAGAGGTCTTGAAGTCATTTTGATACACTCTTCATTTGATCTCCTCCTCTCCACGTCTTTGGGTTTTTGGTGAAGGAGAGACACTAAGAAGATACGTTGGGTTAAGTGTATAATTCCCTAGCTGCAGATGATGCCCTAGCTAATGCCCTAGCCACCTATGATGATCCAACACAGACTCATTTATATGCATTCATGAAGACTCTGTATACATTGTCATGAAGACTCTTTATATGCAATCAATAGAGACTCTATACGCAGTCATGCAGACTCATTTATATACAGTCATGAAGACAATTTATATGTAGTCAATAGGAGACACCTTATGTGCAGTCATGGAGACGTTTATACGCATACAATTCAGACATCTTTACATTGAGGTTTAGGATCTCGGATGCCTTTGAAATCTCAAGGAAAATTACATTGAGTACAGTATACAGAACTCGCATATTTCTCTCTCTGAAATCTCGCATGGAGGAGCAGGTTCATATTAAGGTTTGACTGCACCTCGGCTAAGGTATTAGGTGCAGTCATGTTTAGATTTCGAAAGTAGGATGAGGACGCAGCTGTAATCCATGTATTGGGCCAAGGCATGAAGTCGCATAGAGCAGCAGTCAAGCGAAGCCACAATCAAGGTCATGGAGCCGTAGTAAGTTCAGTTGTCTCCTCGGATGGGTTAAGGAACCGCAGAAGTAAAGCCTATCCATTCTCGGCATGGCAATCTCTGTATGACAAGGAGCAGTCTTGATTTCGGTGGCAGTCCTGTAGCAGATTAGCCATTGAACAATAAAGAAAGACCTATTCTCTCGGATCAATGAATATTATGCCAAATGTTATCTTCTCTTTATATATATTACATTGTTGCTATGACTCGTTGATGAGATAAGGGTTCGATGAAGAGATCCTTGGCATAGTATCATCATAGTATTCAGATCTAGAATAAGGCAGTCTCAACATGTTTCGAAGAACAGTGACAAGGATCGTAGTCCTGATCCTGACTTAAATCACAGTAATTATAGATCATGATCATATATATATATATATATGATGATGATGAATGAGACAAGATTATGGTGAATGATGCAGCATAATGGGCATGTTAAGTAAGGAGTAGCATGATGATGAATAGGGCTGCATGATGATGGAAGATGCAGCATAATGGGTAGCATGATGATGAGAGCAGCTCAGTCATCAAGGTCCAACACTGTGATGGTACAACTTGGTGCTACACGGTAAGGTGCAACAAATGGATGAAATGCAACACTACGATAGGTGAAGCAGTCACCTTGGAGAATCAGTTGAAGCAATATGTCTTCAACTGATCTCATGCAGATATCAAAAGTCAAAATGTTGACTTCTATTGTAAATGTACTATCTCTCTCTTTCTCTACTGAACTTTGAAGAACATAAAAGAAGAATTGATCAAGGGTTTCCCCACATTGGGGTTTGTCCCTGGCTAGCGCACATCTTGTGTCCTCTTGTCTTGGCTTGTCTTCTGCGATTTATATTTATGTTCTATTAGCAGTTTACTTTAATGCTGATGTGATTGCTAATTTGGAAAAGATATTGGAAATTGAAATAAATTGCTCTAGCATAGAACATACCTAAAATTAACAGTTGGTCATTTACTTGCTCAACCACTTGATGAAGAGGGCATCCACCTTGAGGAGGAGATGTGAGGTAGCCATCACTCATAGCTCATTATTTTATGCAATTGTTTGACTTGCCATTAAGGGGTAGTTATGAGATTTTAATATTTCGTTATTTTTCTTGGATATATTAGTGGATAGAGAATCTACTAATATTATTTTATTGCAAAGGAAGTTGAGTTAGACTCTATAAAAATAATAGCCCTTCCTTATTTGGGTGGGGGTTGGATATTGGGAGATCCCCCTTGGAGCTTAGTTGCATATCTTGAAACATGGAATGTGAATATTTTATTTTGTGTTATATGATGTTTTGGGACTGATATTGTTGAATACTAATGCTGGAAAGCCCTTGCATCTAATGTGTTATGAAAGGCTAATTCATGGGTAACCTTGTTCCCTTTTAGAAGTAGTTCAATCGTGGGTGATTTCTGTTTTATCTTCTTTCTATTTACTGCTGGAAGTGTGAATTAGTGTCGTTATTCCTAATGAAGAATTTGCTGCCATTTCCATTTTCTATGGATAAATACATTTTCATACGTGTTTTAGAGGTTTTTGTAATTAAGATCCCCCCATATTTCTGTATCTGTGGATAGTAAGATAGGGTTGATATTGCTTGTCCATTTCAGCTTTCATTCTTCTGTTATCAAATAAGAAAGAAGCTCATAGTCGTTGCCCTATGTAGTCTATCTTTGACTTCACCTACCCAATGGATTGACACTAATCTTGGTCCACCATTAACCTACTTATAAAACTATATTACAATCTCTGTTTTGCTGAAGCTACCAAACCAAGAATCTCATCGATACTACTTTGCACAGTGGAATATAAACAACAGTAAATCACATATGTACAGAATATAGACAACTTTTTACAATTTTGTACAATAATCCAACTTCGTTATATTAATCCAATTGATATAATACAACAATTTAGGGCTCTCGTACTAGGGATAATGGCCCTCATACATCCACTAGTACAAGATACAAAATTGGGGCTTGGTGTCAGTTCATCGACAACCAATCTGCCCTCAACAAGATACTCTGACCATCTGGCTATTGCATGCTCTCTCAACTCCTCTCAATTGTACCCTGTACCTACCCGGTCCTTCGACTCTCGATCTACAACACTTGCCTCTATCAATTCTCCAAGTCCATCTGGCCATTGAACCTTGACTGTCAATCTGCTCTCTAGTTGGGTCTTAGTCCATCAAGGGCACAACACATCGAGACTCCTGTCGAGTTGTTCATAGTTCCACTCGTGAACAACTCTCAATTTGCCCACTGTTGCTCCTCAGCTACTCAGGGACTTCCGCCCACTATGGTCTTCCTGTGTTGCTCCGATGAAGACCAACATAGGGCACGGAGGGCTGCCTATCACTGCAAGATGTCCATCTCCCACAATGAACATGGGCTAGGAGGACTATCCATCTTCTGTTGTAGATGTCCTCCTTACACAAGTCTCGGGCTCCACAAACTGCTCCTGGTTGATCAAACCCTTGATCTCAACAACTGCCTCTCTCTCAACTACCTTTGTCCATCAAGGTGTTGCTCGTTGGGCTCCAACTTGGACACTATCACGCTGTCCTCCAACAGACCATAAGTGCCCAATCACGTCCACACTTGGTCCACTCTCACACTGCCCTCCAACAGTCCATGAGTGACCAAGTCCACGCTGTAGCATCTGCACCTAGTTAGGGCATCACACACCTAGGAGACCCTTACACACGGTTGCCCACAGGCTTCTCCACATCTGCCCTTTGCTCACTATGAAACTTCCCATTGGTTAAGGCTTCTGACATGCCATGTCAGCCGTACCTCCTTGGCTTCCACAAGTTGCAACAACTCTGTCCACACCTACATCACTTCATAGTGGGATATGCTCCTAGTTGGAGTTCCTTCATGCCGAAGGCAACTCCAACAAATGGATCCCAACAAACTGCAGTGTAGACTGATCCAAATCTGGTCAAAGCAATGACCGAACACAAGTCACTAACGGAGAAGAATTCATATTTCTGCACTGCTGTTCATGGACAGTATTTTGGTCACTGGTTAGGGCTCCCACTATAACCAACAGAAGCCCAACAATCATGCCCAAAACACCCCTTAATTTATGCGGCCTCCTCTCCTCTCCAAGCTAGGTGACCTTGTTGTTTGAGAAGGCACCTACAGCTCCTTGTATAGGGCTGTTTGATCCTCAAAACAGAACCGATAGGGCTGCGGCCTAATCATAACAGAAAGGTCCCTTACTTGGCCAGTTTCAGGAGGATATCCCTGTGTTTTCTAGCCCAGAACAGTCCCTAATTATTGCGGTCCTCCAGCAAGATACCGCGGCCTCCCTCTAGCAGTTCGGATCCTCCTTTGCTGGTCTGTCTCTTCTTGCTGCAGCCCTCGACAGAAGTATCCCTCTCCTCTTTTACTGCCCAATAGACCTGCACCCAAGCCTCTCTTACTCGGCCTCCCTCCATGCTGGAACAACCCTTCAAACAGCCCTCAAAAGACTCCTACGCAGCATCTTTTCTTGCTGAAGTGCTCTCCCATCTACAGCCCAAGCTAGGGTAGGTATGCCAAGTTCCTTTAGTCCTCAAATGAGCTCTTGTGTTGCCAAATTGGATGAGGAATAGTCCTCCACAACACCTCTTATTTATACTAAACAAGAGGGCTTCCTCCAATGTCATTCTAGGGCTTTTACAACTGTATCATGGCTTATTAACTTCGAGCCGACCTAGACATACATGTGCAAAACCCATACTTTGACTTAAAAAATTCAGAACTCAAGTTCTAGAGCTCCAATTTGGGTGATTTTTGGAATGTTGGAATCGGCATGCCAAGCTCTATCTCCTCAAATTTTTTCATGCTCAAATTCATCATGGTTTTGGCTCAAATCGGGATGGGTGCAAAACCCCATGCTTGGGTTCCAAGCCCTCAAGCCTGCTTGTGGTGCTTTGCCCTCCAAACCCTGAACACTAGGGCTTGGAGCACCTCCCAAGCTACACAAAAATCAACAATCTACTTATTCTACTTCTAAGATTCATTATCTACTCCCAAGTGGTATAATTGCAACAGAACCCAAATTGCTAAGAACACCGCAATGACTCTTCTTCTTTCACTGGTGGATGTCTATGGGTGGCCTAAAAATTGTCTATTTGAGGAATTGCATCAAAACAGTCTGGAATACTTAAGGAACAGGTGGGGCTATACATCCTTGCAGCAATATATTAATTTTGAAAGCAATTAGAAAATTTTAGGAGCATTTTTATCTTGTAAGGTTCTTTATCCACTTGATATGCATAATTTTGAAATTATTGAGTAAATGATGATGCAATCTTATGTCGGAATCATAAGGATTTCTATATTTCATAGTAGTGTTGATAATATCGCCGATATTCGTTCGGCTCGCCGAGAAAATATCGCGATATTTCCGAAATATCACCGATATTTCGGCAAAATGTCGCGCGGCGATCTAATTTATTGCCGGGAGACAGTAGAAAATATCCGCGCGAGTTATAAAATTCGGATTTTGGTTTTTTATGAATTATTTTTATTTCTGATTGTTGGAGAAGGAAGGGGAGAGCTATGTGCTTGCTGCCGAGGAGGGTTTGAGTGTTCCATAACTATTATCGCCACCAACAACGAAGATTTCATTGATCTAAGCTTCAAGAACAGTGAGACAATTTCATTTCTTCCATTAACAGGTATGTTCAAATAAACCCCTATTTTAATGAATTTTTTGTTAGTTTTAGGATTGCTCTTGCTTGCCTATTTGCCTATAATCATTTTGCTTGATTTTTTTTCCATTTGAAAAGATTTTCATGCCCATGAGCAAATGCAAGGGTTTTAAGTTTTTAAGTTTTCAAGTTTTCTCCATATTTGGTGAGCAAACTCCATTTTTTTTGAGTTCATAGCTGCAGAGGCTATTTATTAATTTTATTATATATTAGGGGTTCATCTCTATAAAATTTCTTCACCTTAGAAATTACTTTCTTATTGTGCAATGTGAACAGTGAGGTAGGTTTACCGTTTGCCTATTTCTAAAAGTAAATTCTATGTATGAATTTATGAAATTTCAATTGAATTTATGAATTTTCAATTCACATTGCAAAATTGCAAATAATGTAGCAAAAAAATTGTTTTGTAAAATGATGTGGTTATTATTTATTAAGTTACTAATTCCAATTTTTTTTTTGGTGCCATAGGTTTGAGTTAGCCCACTACAAAATACAAATATGCCAAAAGCCTTGGACCCATTTTGGGAGTATGGGAGCCCTGATGGTGGGACAAATCGTGCATATCTTACATGCAAATTGTGTGGGACCAGGATGACAGGTGGGGTTACACGACTGAAATACCATCTTGCTAGACTCAGTGGACATGATGTTGGGATTTGTACAGTTTCTAGCCTGGAGCTTATACAAAAAGCTCTTGAGGCAATTGATGAAAAAGACAGAAAGAAGGAAGAGGCATAAAGATACGAAGCTGAACATGCAGGTAGATCTTTCGGGATATCTTCTCCTGATTTTGATGTTGAGGGTAGTGGGAGGGGCTCCACAGCTGGTACATCATCCCCTGCTACTGCTAGTGCGAGGTCATCATTTTTTGTTCCATGAACAGGACCTAGAGCACAACCTGGCATAAAATCGCTTGTTAAAAAAAAGAAGCAAGAAGCAGATAGAGTCATGGGGAGGTGTATTTTCTAGAGCGACTTACCTCTCAGCATCACCAAAACCAATCCATTTTGGCAGCCAATGTGTGATGCTATTGCTGTTGTGGGCCCAGGGTACAAAAGTGCCACATATGAGTAGTTGCAGGGGCCAATTCTTCAAGCAGAAAAGCAAGACATCAACTCTAGATTGGCGGAGTTGAAAAAGACATGGGAAGTTACTGGATGCACAGTGATGTCTGATGGTTGGACAGATAGTAAGGGTAGGACCCTTCTAAATTTCTTGGTACATTGTCCTAAAGGTATCATGTTTATTAAATCATTGGATGCATTATAACATATCAAAGATGCAACAACAATATGTGAGTTGTTAGATGGGTTCATTCGGGAGATTGGTGTGCAGAATGTGGTGCAAGTCATAACAGACAATGCAGCTAATTATGTGTCTGTTGGCAAGATGCTTATGGAGAGGCATCCCACATTGTTCTGGACTCCGTGTTCAGCACATTGTCTCGATTTGTTGCTTGAGGATATGGGGAAACTCTCCTTCATCAAGGAGGCAGTTGATTTGGCTAGGAGCATCCCCTAGTTTATTTATAACCATGCTTTTGTTCTTAGCCTCATGAGGAGGTTCACTAAAAACAAGGAGTTGTGGCGTCCTGCGATCACACATTTTGCCACAAACTTTATTACTCTTCAGTCTTTGCTTCGATATCAGTTCGAGTTGAAGCAAATGTTTGTGTCTGATGATTGGCGTAATTGTAGATACAACATGAGACAGGATGGGAAAGCCATTGCAAAAATGGTGTACTTTGAGACGTTTTGGCGTGGAGTAGAAGAAGCATGCGCAGTTAATGAACCTATAGTAAAGGTTCTTAGATTGGTGGATGGGGAGAAGCCTGCAATGGCTTATTTGTATGAGGGCATGGATAGGGCCAAGGAGGCCATTCGTTCTTATTATGCAGACAAGGGTTTTGTTGGCTTTGATAGGTAGATGATGTTATGGGATGTGATTGATAGTCGGTGGACAGGGATGCTTCATCGACCCATTCATGCAGCAACACTCTTCCTCAACCCCGCATTTTCATACAAATGCGGCTTTGATTTTGATGGCGAGGTGATGGAAGGGCTCCATTCTTGTGTTCAGAGGATGGTACTTGATCCTGAGCTTCGTAGCAAAATCAATCGCGAGATATAGTCTTATCAGGTTTGTGTTGGCTTATTTGGCTTTGATGATGCTATTAGGGAAAGGACCCTCTTCATGCCACGTAAGTGACAAGTCATCACTCATTAGAAATTAGAATTTTCAATTTAGAATTTCCTTACTTGTAATTCTATTTTTTTTAAATTCAATTATGTAACTTTTATTTGAAAGTTTAATTATGTTTTAAGTTTTTGAATTTTTTATTTCATTATTTTGTTGTAGATATTTGGTGGCGAAACTATGGTGCAAGGGCACCAAATTTGCAGAAATTGGCCATACAAATCTTGAGTCAAACATGTAGCTCTTCAGAGTGTGAGTGCAATTGGAGTGTATTTGAGAAAATACATGCAAAAAAGCGCAATAGGTATAACTCTGAGCTCCATCCTTCAGTTGAGCAATTACACCTATTGTAATTTTGAATTTTTAATTTATGACCTTCAAGTGTCAAGAGTCAAGAGTCAAGACTCATTACTTTTTTTGACACTCTTACAGGTTGGAGTTCGCACGCCTCAACGATTTGGTGTATGTGCATTACAACATCCGACTTCGAGTGAGGCAAATAGAATCACCAATGGATCCAGATGCCATTTCCTTAGACAATATTGATGTATTGTCCTAGTGGAGGGTGGAGTCTGAGGAGCCCATCTTGGAGGAGTCACCTTCATGGTTAGAGCCAGTGGCAGATGATCCATTAGAACAGGGGCAGCAAGAGGAGGAGGACTCGGAGGAGCAGCGACACTCAGAGGAGGAGTAGGAGGAGGAGGAGGAGGACACTGCGGGAGCATCAACATCAACACCATCTGCTATAGATATAGGAGAGCATAGCCCCATACCTAGCACTCATTATTTGACATTAGGTGCAGAGGCAGGGTCAGGGCCTTCTACTACTAGGGACAGGCCCGGCAAACAGCCCATCATGTTTTCCCGTAAAAGGGGGAGAGGGCATTGATTTCAGATAGATAGCTGCTAGTTTTATTTGTTATGCTACATATAACTCATGATGATGAGATACTTTTATATATGTGATGTTATTTTGTATTGGTTCTTCACATTTGAGTCCTTGAATGGACAATTATCAGGGATCAGCAGGATTTGGTATCGCCTTTGATGTATCATTTCTATTTGACATCATATATATCAGTGCTTTCTTCATATTTATGTGCCAATGTGTTTATTTCATGTTGTTATTGCTTTATATGTTTAAAAATCTGAAAAAAATGAATATATTATGCATTTTTATGCTTGCCGATATTTTGCCAATAAGATATTTTCTAGAGCCTCGCCGATATTTTCAACACTGTTTCACAGTACAATGCCACTACTCGTTTTTGAGGTTCATGATTAACTCTAGTAGTCTTGCCATTATGTTTTGCAATGGTGTATTCTCAATGAGGAAGAGGTAGAATTGCTATACCTATGGGGCATGGGTCTCCTGTACCTTAATCCCTTTTATCTTATTAATGCAAGCCAGCAATTTATTAAAAAAAAATATTCAGATACTTTAGCTCCTTGACAAGTCCAAGCCTTCCTGCTCTCTTAAGAGTGAGTTCTGAGCAGATCAACATAAGATCTCTAAAGAAAGAGATAGAGCATCTGAATTCTGAATGTTCTCGACTGCGAACATCTTTGCAGGCTAAGGAGGCAGAACTTCTTCAGTTAAAGAGGTAAAGGTCTTGAACCTATTTCTTTAAAGTTGCATCTGATCTTTTATAATGCCCATCATGGATTCCAGCAGCAAAGTCTTGATAAAATAACTGTCGTCCATAATCTCCCTTTTAGTTTTGTTCCACCAGCAACAACGGCTAATAGGCTGGATGAAATGAGAATTGTTCAAGAGTCTTCCAGAAAAACAATCTCGGAAGGTAGGCTTGCTCAAGATACTTCCATGTCGAAGGAAGAATCTGAGTCAGCTGCTGCAGCTTTGACTTACAGTTTAGATGAGAAGGATTACGGAAAACATTCCAGCCATCTTGCTTTCCAAGCTTCGAGTTCAGGTATATCTATCCCAGATCAAGATCATGGAGCTTTTAATAATCCGATTGTACGTGATGCAAAGACATCAGAGCTATCAGCAAGAGATCCAGCTGGTGAAAGCTCTGAATCAGGTGTGGTATTCATTTGTTTGTATTAATCAATATCTTACATGTAACAAGGAAACACTCTGTAAATTCATGCTAACACGAAATTGAATTGCATTTCATCCTAAGATATTTTTTGACTTTTTGAAGATGTCTAGCCATTCCCATGTCTACTGAAATGACTGTTCTCATATTGTAAATACTATAGCATTTTTAGGGTTATACTATAAACAGGAAAATCTGGACACTGGTATGTATGTACATGCTCTAATTTTATTCAACAACATTTGGAGATTTATAGCATATGGAAATATTCCTAGTTTTATGTACAATTTTGCACTATTTAGAATTTTAGCCATATATTTTTCATCCCATTCATCAGTCAAAAATCATCCATTTCTGTTGCTGGACAACACAACAATTAGTTTCCACTTTTTTGTCGTGGTTGTGGAGATGGCCAAAAATCCTTAGAGAAAAGTAATTACATTATCAAACTATTGGAATAAGCTAAAAACTGAAAGCCACTATTTGGTCACAGTTTGCATCCCTCAGTTCTTTTTGTTTTCTTCAAGATCTCACCGGGCGAAATTTAGAGCTCCTCTAGCCCCAACTAACCTGAATCCTATCCAGTAAAATGGAAGATGTATAAATCTCCAAGATAATAGACAGGAATACTGCAAATAGAGCCATTGCAAAACCCATAAGCGGAGTAGCTCCCCATCTAGGAGCTACTTTACCATATTCCAAATTAAGCAGGTTTAAGGACCTTCCTACACTGGTTGATCTTGATATGGTTTTGGAAGAATAATCAATGGTCTGTGTGTCATATCCCCTATAATTAAATTTGACTAAGGAGAATTCCCAATTTTGCAGTTTTGTTTCCTAATAAATATTTTGGCATTTGGACTTAGGAAAATGGGTTAGAAGACTTGGGATTAATTTTTGCAAAAATAAAAGGAAGGCAACTTAAGAGAAATGGGTAAATATTAAAGTGGTGAGTTGTGGGGGCCATGCTAAAATGGAAATCGAACCTGTTACCCACCACCCGTGGGTAATGTATATAGGAGAACTTTTTTCTCTTAGATGGTCCTCAGCTGGCTGCCAATCTCCCCTTGCAGCCACCAGATAGCTCGATGTGCCATTATCTTCATCGCCTAACCCAGCGATGTGGTCGCTCGCCCACTTGTTATGATTGTATGTTTGAAGGTGGGCCTCTCGACCTAGAAGGTATGGCCTTTCATTGGTATAGTTAAATAATTTTCCTTACTTGTCATGGGCACTTTTGGGCATGGATTGGTGGGGGGGGGGGGGTTGGTGGAAAGAGTAGGCTAGGTTCGTACTCTTGTCTCCACTACCCAATTTTGTGGTTAGCCTTGTATCCTAGCCCCATGGGATCTCCTTTATTGACTGTTAGCTTTAGGGTTGGCACTACATGGGAAATCCAATTTTGGTTGCGTTGTCCCACTTCTTGAAACCATATACATCACTCCTTTGTCTCATCTCTTTCTCCATTCGGGTTCGCATGTGTCCATTGGGTCCACATAGGGTTAGCCTCCTCCTCCCCTTGTCCACACTTTGGGTTGGGCCTAGAACGATGCCTAGAGGTTGATGCAACTAAAAAAAAAAGAAAATGTATAATTTGTCCACTCTCAATAGGAAATGTACCACAAAATGCAAAAGATGGCCGTGACATACAACTTTAGCACGTGGGCAAAAGCCAAACATGAGCTCCGCCCCTTATCCATGGCCATCACTTTGGTTTCTATGGGCCCTAGATGAGCCCACTCAATCTTTAAGAAACCCATGATTGTCCCAACCCTTGGTGGGTGATGAACTGCCCCACCTTAAAGGGGTATCCACTGCTATATATTACACAACATGCTCTCATCCCCTGGAGGCCCGAGTAGTTATAAAGAAAAATCAATCAAAGACAAAAGGCATATGAAGAAGGGTGGAAAAACAAAGGTTATGGTAACTCATGTACCACAATTTGCTTCCTCCTACATTCATATACCCAGGTGTGGGCTTCCCTTATTATAGCTACCCTTATACCGTGACATGTGTTCTAGATGATTCCCTTGATTCCCACTCTGTTCCATTACCATATCTCTTGCCACCTACCACTTGAGGGATGTACCATTGACATGTTACCCCCTTTAAAGATTGAAACCACTTAATAGGGTCCTTGATTAACCCCCTTATTGAGCTTGGAGACACTTGTACATGCCAAAGCCCACTGTGGAAGGGCATGCCACCATGAAGTGCTCCATTGCTTCCATTACTTGTAAGTTCTTTTACTTGATTATTCTAATGATTTGTTGTATTGGAGGGCAACGAGACGCATTGGATCTTATGCAGAATTGCAGGTGGGTCTCCATTTGGGGCTTGGTCTCCCTATACGGGGTCCTAGCCCTCTAGAGGGCCACATTGGCGCCTCTAGGGTGAGTGTTAAGACCCATGGGCCTCTACCATAACATAAAGTATTTCATGGATCCCCAACACCACTCATTGATTGTTCGTGTTCCACCTTTTGGATGAGGATGATGCACCTGGTTCACCATGCCCAACTGGCTCCACACTTGCACCATACACTTGGCAAATGTTCCAGGGTTCAGATGGGGATGTGTTTTACTGCAGAGGGCTTATGTTATCATCCTAGCTCGTACAGATGGTTTACAGGCACTTTCGATCCCTTGGAGACCCATGAGGATGTGCTTGTGCCCCTCACAATACTTAGGGGCACCACAGGGATTTGCTTGGAAAACAAGGGGCCAACCCGTTGTCCACTATGTTTGAGGTCCATTCTCACATCATGTCACACTATGGACTTCATTAGGCCTCCTCAAAAGCCCAATGACTCACTTTATTGATCACTCTACCCTCTTGAGAGATTTATTATTATGTTATAGAGCTATTTAGGGTGAGTGTTAAGACCCATGGGCCTCCGCCATAACATAAATTACTTCATGGATCCCTAACACAACTCATTGATTGCTCGTGTTCCACCTTTTGGATGAGGATGATGCACCTGGTTCACCATGCCCCACTGGCTCCACACATGCACCATATACTTGACAGATGTTCCAGGGCTCAGGTGGGGATGTGTTTCATTGCAGAGGGCTTATGTCATCATTCTAGCCCTTACAGATGGTTTATAGGCACTTTTGATCCACTTGGAGACCCATGTTGATGTCCTGATGCCCCTCACACCAGTTGGGGGCACCACAGGGATTTGCTTGGAAAATAAAGAGCCAACCCGTTGTCCACTATGTTTGAGGTCCATTCTCACATCATGGCACATTATGGACTTCATTAGGCCTCCTCAAAGGCCCAACGACTCACTTTATTGATCACTCTACCCTCTTGAGAGATTTATTATTATGTTATTAAGCTATCTTGGTGGGCTTGTCACCAAGGGATATTATTATTGCACATTATTTTATTATTTGGGGCTCAATTAGGCCAAATTAGGCAAATCGAACTCATTAGTGATTGTATAAATACAAGTGAGGTGATTCATTTTCATCATTATCACTTGGATTGTATTAATTTTAAGATAACAATGGTATGTTCTATGCTTAGAGCAATTTTACTTCAATTTCTTCATTAGCCCAATATCATATCTAGATTAGCAATCACATCAATATGATAGTAAAACGCAGATAGAGCTTAAACAATAATAGTAAAAGACAAGCCATCACAAGAGGACGCAAGATATGGCATCAGCGAGGGACAAACCCCAATGTGGGGAAACCCTTGATCAATTTTTCTTATAATTCTTCAAAAGTTCAACAGAGAGAGAGTACAATTTACAATATTCACTTGCCCAAACTGATTAGTCAAACAACAGAAACAAAAAGCCCTAACTAGAAAGTGAATGCTGGTCAACAGTGTTGAAATTGACCTACAAAACAGCTTGCCTTGGTCAACTCGGCCTTCGGCAGCAAGATAATGCAACCCAAAACAGTCCAAAAATAACCAGTCAAGCCTGGTCAACAAAAGTCAATGCAATAACCTGAATTAGGGTAGTCAACACTAGTCAACGCAACGGTTGAACTGCCTTGATTTTTGTGCCCAACGACTTGCCCAAACAAAAGTCTCCCTCACAAAACCAAAGTCAAACAGGGTCAATACTAGTCAAAGTCAACCTCGTGAAATTTCAGATTCTTGAAATTTTGGTCAAATTTGGTCAACGCAGCAGCTAGAAAAGACAGTGTTCCTTTCGCACGTGTGGAGAGAGAGAGGCCCAAAAATCGATACCCAATCAAGATGAGAGAGAGAAAGATGAATGAGATGAGATGCCCAAATGAGGAGGAGGCACCTTGTATTTATATGCAACGTTGAAGGCTAGAGGAGGCTAGTTTGATGGCTGGCCGACCTTGACAATTTGTCCATAATCAAAATAAATTCATAACCTCATTTGTACATGTCAGAATGGGATGATCTTTAGATCAATCCTACACCTCTCGGAAATAGGAACCCAAGAAAAATATCAGCGTTCTCATAAGAGCTGTCCAAAGTGATGTTTGGCTTTAGTTGCCAAATTTAACACTTCTCTAAACTAGGGAGAACATCACCTACCAAACTGTAGGACAATTTGTACCATCCCTATCTCTACTCTGCAATGCTCTGCTTTGTTGAACCATGAAGAAAAGAGAAATTATCGAGAATGTATCATACCATTCTCCACTGACCCGAAGTCAGTGTCCAACATCAGAGAGTGTGTCATACCACTCTTAACCGACCCGAACTCAGTTTCCATTGATCCCAGATCAATATCAACATCCTTGCACAGGGAGTACGGGAGTACATGATGCGTCCGTTGGTAGTACTATGGTCCCTATCCTCATTTCCCTACTCATTGGCCAGATGAGAGGTACTTCCCATGAGTCCCAGACTGCATGGGTAGGATGTGTTGGCAGGAGAATGTGAACCAATCATCCTGCTCATATGCCATAGGGGAGGATGAATCACTCAGCCTATGGATATGCCACCATGGGGTATCGCAGGGGAAGGTGAACCATTCACTCTGTACACAGTGCCCCACTAGGGGAGGGTGAGTCACCCCATGGTCGCTCATCGCTCCAAGAAGTACTCAAGCCCCCTGGAGCTCTCAGAGCTCACTATCCATCTCATACCGGACGCTCATAAGAGGGTCTCTCCACGACTCCAAGTCGTCACGGAAGGTTAAGAGTTTGACCTTCTCGAGGGGCTTTGTAGGAATATCGGTGACCTGCTCATCGGTCCTAATATGATGGAGCCTTATTGCTCCCTACTATACCATATCCCAGATAAAGTGGTACATGATATTAATATGCTTGGAGTGATCATGAAACACGGGATTCTTAGAAAGACGAATCCCACTCTGGTTGTCACAGAAGATCACTGTGGTATCCAACACATGTCTAAACAACTCACTAAAGAGCTTCCTCAACCAGACAGCTTCACAGGAGGTCAAACTAGCAGCAATGTATTTAGCCTTAGCGGTGCTCAAAGCAACCGACTTCTGCTTCCTGCTCATCCATGATATCGAAGTAGAACCTAGACAGAAGCAACATCCAGATGTGCTTTTGTGATCTAGCACACTGCTAGCCGAGTTTGCATCGGAGTAACCATGGAGCCTCACATTCCCGACAGTGTATCTCAGTCCATAAGTGATTGTGCCCCAGAGATATCTCAAGAGATTCTTGGCAGCAATCCAATGTATATGATGAGGCTCGACCATAAACTGACTCAATGTGTTCACTGCAAAATATATGTCCGGACGGGAGTTCACCAAGAACATTAGGGCCCCTATGAGTTGACAATACTCAGAAGGATTTCCCAAATCGGGCCCGACAACGCTTCCGCATAACTTCTTGAAGTTAAGTGCCATTAGAGTAGTTACAGACTTGCAGTCCACCATCCCAAGTCTTTCAAGGAGCTTCACAATATATTTTCCTTGAGAAAGGAAAATCTCACCTGGCTTTTGTCAGATCTCCAACCCTAGGAAGTAATGCATCAATCCTAGGTCCTTCATGTCAAATCTGGAAGCCAACTCCCTCTTACATTGATGAATAAGAGGGTCTGCACCTGTCAAAAAGAGATTGTCCGCATAGAGTACCAAGATGAGAGGTCTATCATTCTCAACCTTAAAGTAAAGGTTCAGATCAACTTCACTTCTTGTAAATCCCATCTTCATCAGATAGCTATTGATCCTCTGATACCAAGCTCGGGGTGCTTGCTTCAACCCATAGAGGGCTTTCTTCAACCTGCATACATGTGTCTGACGATCTTGAGCTTCAAACCCCTCAGGTTGTTCCACATAGACTTCCTCCTTAAGTGAACCATGCAAGAAGGCAATCTTGACATCCATCTGGTGTAGATTCCATCCTTGCAAGGCAACAAGGGCTATAATCGAACGGATGGTGGTGTAGTGAGCAACGGGTGCAAATATCTCATCGTAATCTACACCTTCCTTTTGAGAGAAGCCTTGATCAACAAATCTGGCAACATCCTTGACCTTGTAGAGCCATTTAGAGGTGACAACAAATTTGTCCTAGGGTATAGGAACCACATCCTAGACATCATTCTTCATAATCGACTCGCACTCTTCATTCATAACATCCTTCCATACTTGTTGCCTCACAACTTCTTCGAATGAGTAAGGTTCAGATTGAATAATGGTGCTCATAATAGTTAAGTACCCTCGGTACCTATTACGCTTCTTGGTTTCACGAAATGTCCCCCTCGGTGCAACATGTCTCTTGGCATCTTCGAGAGTTTCCCTCAGCCATGAGGGTTTCCTTTTGGAGGAGGAGGGCTCATGAGGAAGAGGATCAATGGGATCCATTGGTTCTTCAAAGTCGGGCATCGACTCATCCTGCAAATCTCCCTAATTTCCTGCATCTGCTTCTTTGTCCTTCCTTGGAATAGGAAGGTTGCTAATCTTCCTTAGGGCAGCATCCTCATCGAAGGTGACATCATGACTCAACTCCACTTCTCTTTGACCAGGCACATAGATTCTATATGCCTTAGAAGTTTCACTGTAGCCGACAAAAGTTCCTTTCTTCCCAGATGCCTCCATTTGCTTCTCTTTTCTTTCTGCACATGAAAGTATACCGGACTACCAAAAATTCTAAAATGAGAAACATTAGGTTTCTTACCAGTGAAAACTTCTTCGGGAGTTTTGGAGTCCAACGCTTGATGAGGGCATCGATTTTGAACGTACACAATAGTGTTGGCAGCTTTTCCCCATAGAAACTTTGGAAGCTCTTGATCATGAAGCATGGCACGAGTGGCTTCTATAATGGAACGATTCTTCCTCTCAACAACACCATTTTTCTCAGGAGTATATGCAATAGTGGTCTCCCTCTTAATGCCAGCTTCCCTGCAATAGTCATTGAATTCATTTGACTCATACTCGGTTCCATTATTGGTCCTTAATATTTTGATCTTCTTCCCTATTTGATTTTCCAACAAGGCTTTGAAGGCACAAAACCATGAGAATATTTCATCCTTCTTAAAGAAATATATCCAAGTTTTGTGAGAGAAGTCATCCACAAAGACAACATAATATAAATATCCTCCTAATGATGTCATAGGAAACATACTAGATAGATTAAAATGAACCAATTGCACAATGTCAATGGTCTTGCTATCCCTTGAGGGGAATGGTCCCCTTGTTTGTTTTCCCTTGGCACATCCCTGACATACACCTTCATGCTCTAATTTAAATTCGGGCATACCTGTAACCATCTTCCTTGCATCGGTTAGAGCCTTATAATGAAGATGAGCAAACCTCCGGTGCCATAGTTCGGATTGAAGAGATGTGTCGCAAGACATAGCTCCCAGTGGACTTCCTCCAACTTGATATAGACTGTCAACGCCGAATCCAAGAGTAAATGCTTCTTTGAAATTTCTTTTCCATACACGTACCTTTCCATCGATGAATGCCACCTTGAATCCTTTCTCTTCCTTTTCCGAGATAGACACTAGATTCTTCTTTAGATCAGGTACATATAGTACTTCTTGAAGATGAACGGTGTTACCTTGATTCAATTGAAGGGTAACATTCCCAACTCCCTTCACGGGATAGGTGGCATTGTCTCCATGGATAATTTCCAAATTTGTATCCTTCTCTATAAGATTTGAAAGAGCTTCCTTGTACTCGATGAAGTGCCTTGAGGCACCACTATCAATCAACCAATTTCCCAAAGTATCCGGAGGAGAGGCAGTAGAGAGGGCAGATATAAGATAAAATTCCTTTTGCTTAGAATTTACAACATTAGACTCATCATACCTGGAGTTTCTTGTTCTTTTAGAAGCTTGATCATTTCTAGGTTGAGTAGTGGAAGCATTTCTTTTCCCTTTGTTGTTGAACCTACCATTCCTTTGATTGTTGTTGTTGCCCCTGGAATGATTGTGATCATCATCATGAGATGCGTCCCTTCTATTTGGACACTCCCTAGCATAGTGGCCAAACTTGTTGCAAATGAAGCATCTTCCTTTCCTTCCATTTTTGAATTTCGGTCTTCCTTGACTTTGCTTCTTTGAACCTGCATTGTTCTTCTTCTTGGCAAGAGTAGAGAATGCGGTAGGATTATTCTTATTCAAAGGCATCTCCAATTCCATCATCCTTGTTTCTTCTTGAGAACATCTGGTCAACAATTCTTCAAAACTTGGAATTTTGTCGCTATGGAGAATAGTAGTGTTGAACACATGCCATTCGGGAGGAAGACCTCCAAGGGAAATGAGAGTGAGCTCCCTGTCAGCGATATCTTCACCAATCGAAAGAAGATAATTTTTGATCTCGGTAATCCTCATGAAGTAGGATTGAATATCCTCACCTTTTCCCTTCTTTGTATCCTTCAGCGTGTTCTTGAGGAAAAGAAGTTGATTTGCATTGTTAGATTTGAACATGCCAACCAACTTGTCATATATCTCCTTTGATGTATTCAAATCAGAGATCTAAGCAACTAAGTGCTTATGTATATAATCCTTGATGATCTTCTTGGCTTTGACTTCACCCTTCTTGTACTTTGACTTAGCAATAGCCGGTGCATTTGAAGGAGGTTCCGAAATCTTTCCCTATATATAATCCAGAACATCGTGCTCTTCTAAAGTGAAATCAAGAGACATCTTCCATGCATGATAATCAAACTTACCATGAAGATTATCATCTGACTTGAAGTAGGATGTGGAGGCCATTGAATCTTGTTTTTTGATCAATGGTTGCTCCTCTTAGTGATTGCTCTTCACTCTTGCTTGGGCTTTGTTTTCACCTCGGCTCCGATACCATGTTAATTTTAGGATAACAATGGTATGTTCTATGCTTAGAGCAATTTTACTTTAATTTCTTCATTAGCCCAATATCATATCTAGATTAGCATTCACATTAACATGATAGTAAAATGCAGATAAAACATAAACAATAACAGTAGAAGACAAGCCAACACAAGAGGACACGAGATATGGCACTAGCGAGGGACAAACCCCAATTTGGGGAAACCCTTGATCAATTCTTCTTATAATTCTTCAAAAGTTCAACACAGAGAGAGAGTACAATTTACAATATTTACTTGCCCAAACTAATTAGTCAAAACAGTACAAACAAAAAGCCCTAACCAGAAAGTCAACGCTGGTCAACAAGGCTGAAATTGACCTCCAAAATAGCTTGGTCAACCTTGGTCAATTCCACCTCCAATAGCAAGATAATGCAGCCCAAAATAGTCCGAAAATAACTAGTCAAACCTGGTCAACAAAAGTCAACGCAACAACCTAAATTAGGGTAGTCAACATTGGTCAACGCGGGGGTCAAATTGCCTCGGATTTTGTGCCCAAAACAACGACATGCCCAAATAGAAGACTCCCTCACAAAATCGAAGTCAAACAAGGTCAATATTGGTCAAAGTCAGCCTCTTGAAATTTTGGCCTCTTGAAATTTCGGTCAAATCTGGTCAACGCAACAGCGAGAAAAGACAGTGTTCCTTTTGCATGTGTGGAGAGAGAGGCCCAAAACTCCGTACCCAATCAAGATGAGAGAGAAAAAGATGAATGAGATAAGATGCCAAAATGAGGAGGAGGCACCTTGTATTTATATGCAACGTTGGAGGCTGGAGGAGGCTAATTTGATGGCTGGCCGACCTTGACAATTTGTCCATAATCAAAATAAATTCATAACTTCATTTGTACATGTCAAAATGGGATGATCCTTAGATTAATCCTACACCTCTCGGAAAGAGGAATCCAAGAAAAATATCAGCTGCCTCATAAGAGTTGTCCAAAGTGATGTTTGGCCCTAGTTGGAAAATTTAACAGATTGGGATTTAGTGGCTCTTGAGAATTTCACATTCCCTTTTGGAGGACGAGTTTGGATGTTATAGATGGATTTTGATGTTTGGATCTATTTCTCGTCTTGGAGCTTCATTATTGTCATAACATGATGATGGGATATACTATTTTGTACATGTAAGTAATCTTTTCATGGTTATTCTTGTTATTTACTTTGTCACATGAATGTTGTTGGGATTTTCGCTATACAGGTCTGAAATTCACTGCTTTCCTATGCGAAATTGTGGAAATTTTGATATTTTATAGTGTTGCATCATTGCATGGGACTTTCTTTCATTGGACTTGGAGTGCCACCCTAGGAGAGAATCCAAAGCTTATTGGAGAGGAGATTGCTGGAATTTGTGAGAGTTTTTCAACGTTTATTCATCCAATTCGAACCTCTAGGAGGACGCAGTGGTAGAAACTGATTTGCTTGGTTGATGGGTCTTCAAGGGAAATTCTGTCGGAGAATTTAGGGGAAAGTCCCTTGATATTGGACCAGATTTTGTGAGAAGTGTTAGGGTTGGAGATTTCTACTCCGGTGATAACCAAATTCAACATTTCTAGGGCTTGCACAGTGTTTTGTTGGGCATAAATTCGTGGAGTTGTTGCTAGCTGGATTTTGCAAGGTTGAGGAGGGGATTTCCCTCTCATCTCCCAGGAGATTCTTGCAGGGAATTCTTCAGCCATTTGAGGGAGGAATCAAGACTAGAATTGCAGCAGTGGCTTGAGGGGTATGGAAAACCAGTAGAGGAGGGCGTAACACCAAAGTTGGGTAATTCCAGGAGTTCCGAATCAGCCCGAAACATTTCTGGGTTTTGCTAGTCTAGCATCAAGGAGCCTGCTCCTAATTTTGTAGAATTTTTGGTGGACTTTTGGTGCCCCAAACAACAGTTTACCTACAACAGCAGTTGCATAAATTTCTGGGTTGAATGCACAACCTGTAGGAGCCATTTTGAGTGGAGTAGTTTAGTTATTTCTACCTAGGTATTTGCTTGCTTACTATATCAAGCCCAAGTGCACACTTTCCATCTCCAGTTGTACTTCGATTTCCATTATTATAAATAAAATGGCTAAGATTTTCTATTGTTGCCCTGTGGAGTTCTAAACTTTATTTGCATGCATTGTGTTCAAATTTTGCTTGTTGAAGTAGTGCTGTAGCTAGTGCATGTTTTGGTATTTCACTGTAAATTTCTAGATAGAATATTACAATGGTTTCAGAGCATGTTCTTGGCCAGCAATAGGCTTACGAGCATGTCATGACTGGACCATTTGGTGGAGCAGTTTACCATCCTAGAGGCAAAGGCAGAGGGAGAGGGAGAGGTAGAGGAAGAGGTAAAGGAAGAGGTCGTGGTAGAGAGGGTGAGACAAAGCACCTCTCCGATACAGAGTTTGAGAAAGCCCAAGACTACACTTGGGACACTGGTGAGGATCAACTTAGGCATTGTGGGTGTGACCCATTACTGGAGGATTTGGCTAGAACGAACTAGCAGATGATGGCCTTGCAATTGTAGAACATGCAATGAGGACCTCAAGGTGGAGGGGGAGGAAATAATGATGGAGAAGGGGGCTCACGCACAAGAGACGTGAGCCAAGCACACCCTCGCACCACCCACACATATGGACAAACACCTAGGCCCACTATACCACGTTTAACAGAGGAGCCAGAGTGTGAGAGAGGGGTTGATGCTTTCACGAAGCTGATAGATCATTCACTGAGGGATTGACGAGTATGAGGTCTTGGACCCTAGGATTAGGAGGACTCTCTTGTTTGGAGATTATTGCCATCTGAAGGAGAAACATAGAGGAGCCGGGCCTTCACCTCGGGGCGGGGGGGGGGGGGGGGGCAGCAACAAAATAAGAATTGGGACAGCCAGAGAGTGGTCGGGAAGGTGAAATTACATAGCTATGATCGGTCATCTAGGAGTTAAGCGAGAGCTTAGGTTCAGAAGCTAGACACATATCTTACCTTGAACCCAATGAGGGAGACAAATGCCATCAAATTTGCCACACTCCATCTGGAGGCAGACACATAGGAGTGGTGGTACCATAGGTTGGTCACACTCGGGCATGCTTTCATTATTTCTTACATCGAGTTTACTAGCCGATTGATGGAGAGATTTGACCGGAAGGATTCGGAATTGCACTTTAGGATAGTTGAGTTTCAGAGGTTTGTAGTGATGATCTCTGACATATCTGAGGTGAGGTTGATCAAGCTATTCATAGAGGGGTTGGTCGAGCCACTGAGGGGATGGGTGCATACATATCAACCAGTTTCATTGCAAGATGCCATCAACAGAGCTCGGGACATGCTAGATGCAGTTCCGTAGACGAGAGCACCTGTGCCCACTAGACCCACTTTCCCGTAGAAGGGGAAAGACACCATGCCTCAACAAAAAGAGTGGATAGGGAGAGCACAGCTGGATGACGAGACTAGGAGAGATCTCAGGGGGAGGAAGTTGTGTTTTACATGTCAGGAGTGATGGACTCCAAGCCATCATTGTGCTAAGGGTAAGGCCCATTACATCGAGGTGTTTTCTGGCAGTGAGGCTAAGGAGGAGGAGATGGAGCAGGATCTAGACATGAGAAGTAGTGGATCTCAGGGCTCGAGTGGAGGTGGCCCACCACCCCCACTTGCTGAAGGGGCGTTTTTACCCATAGGAGGGGTTATTGCTTCTCTTCGAGGAGTTCCAAAGTATTTGACTTTCAGGATTCGTGGCACTGTACAGGGGCATAGAGTGTTAGTGTTGTTGGACAGTGGGGCTATCCACAGCTTCATTGATGCACAGTTGGTGGAGAGGCAAGGCATTCATACAAAAACTTTCGAGGGGTTCTCAATTTCGGTGCCTGGTGATAGGACTATGTAGTGTACGAGGTACGTTCCCAGCATGACGGTGACTATGGGGAACCACTTGATGACAATTCATTTCTTTGTGGTGGATGTTCTAGACACCAATGTGGTGATGGGGGTTCAATGGTTGTATTTTTTGGGGCGAGTCACCACAAACTGGAGGAAGTTGGAGATGGAGTTCTCTGGCCCGGATGGGAAGCTGGTGGTTTTGAGAGGCATGCATTCATATCCACCCTAGACAGTATCTACGCATAGGATGGAGGCAGACTTGAGACACATGGACATTGCTTGGGCAGTTGAGTTGAGGATTTTAGAGTCCAAGGGGCAGGAGCAGCAGACACATCCAAACATCTTGGCACTCCTAGAGAGGCACCAGGTAGTGTTTGGATATATTCCTTTGGGTAGACCATCGGATAGAGGGTTTGAGCACACCATTGAGTTGGAGGAGGGAGTACATGCAGTCATTACTACTCCCTACATGCATCCCAAGGCATATCAGGATGAGATTGAGAGGGCTATACAAAAGTTGCTAAGGTTGGGGCACATCAGGCCTAGCTCAAGTCCCTTCACTTTTTCTGTGGTGCTGGTTAACAAGGATGGGACCCTCCGCATGTGTATAGACTACAGGGCCCTCAATAAGAAGATGCTGAAGAACAAGTACCCTATTCCGTGCATTGACGAGTTGATGGATGAGCTTAGAGGAGCTAAATACTTCTCTAAGATAGATTTGCACTCGAGATATCACCAAATTCGAGTGAGGGAGTAGGATATCCCCAAGATTGCTTTCCGCTGCCACTATGGCCACTTTGAGTTTTTGGTGATGCCCTTTGGGCTAACCAACGCACCGGCCACATTCTAATCTTGCATGAACCATGTGTTTTGCAAGAAGTTGCAATGATATGTCCTTGTGTTCTTTGATGACATTTTGATATATAGCCGGACTTGGGAGGAGCACCTCCAACATCTGGAGGAGGTATTGCACATATTGGAGGAGCAACAATTGTATGCGAAGATGTCCAGTGTGAGTTTGGAATGATTGAGATGTTGTACCTAGGGCACGTGATTGGGGAAGATGGAATGAAGGTAAACCATGAGAAGATCAGGGTCATCCTGGATTGGCATATGCCCAATAATGTGATGAAGCTGAGGGGATTCTTGGGCATTTTCACATACTAACCTACAGGAGGTTTGTGAAGGGGTTTTCACAGCTGGTAGCTACTAGCACCCCTCACAGATTTGACGAAGGAAGGGGCTTTCGAGTGGACACAGGTAGTGGAGGAGGCATTTGACCACCTCAAGAAGGTGATGAGCTGTTGGCCCGTTTTGGCCTTGCCGGAATTCACATGACCATTTGTGTTGGAGTGCGATGCCTTTGGCGAAGGGGTTGGGGCTGTATTGATGCAGGGAGGCCACCCCATAGCATTCAAGAGTAGGAAACTGCTACCCCATGAGCGGTTGTACTCTGTTTATGATAAGGAGATGCTAGCAGTGATGTATGCGTTAGCCAAGTTTAGGCAGTACCTAGTGGGAAACTAGTTCAAGGTGAAGACTGACCACAACAGTCTTCAGTTCTTCCTAGAGCAGTAGACTTGTAGGAGAGCCAACAAAATGGGTGAGCAAGATTTAGGCATACAACTTTGAGATCAAGTATATCAAGGGCAAACAAAACGTAGTGGCTGATGCACTTTCCCGGAGGCCCATGACACTTTCTGTGATGGACATCACATAGGACTGGAGGGCACAGTTGCTAGTGGAGTACTCCAAGAATCAGCATGCATGTGAGATCTTGGATGGTACTCATGGGGATGACAGATACAGGGTGATGGATGAGGTCATATACTACAAGGACATGATCTATTTAGTACCAGGGTCGTAGTTGAGGGAGAAGATACTACGTGTTGCACATGCTTCGCCTTTGGCAGGGCACCAAGGGTTCCTCAAGACGTACAGGACTATTAGAGAGTGCTTCACTTGGCGGGGGCTCAAGGAGGACGTCTTGAGGTATGTGTGAGAGTGCAATGCTTGCCAAAGGAACAAGGAAGAAAGCACTCATTTAGTAGGACTTTTGCAGCCTCTCCCCATTCCTGAGCAGAAGTGGGAGAGTATATTGATGGATTTTATCATAGGATTGCCGACGGTTCAGCGACGAGATTGCATATTTGTGGTGGTGGACATGCTGACGAAGTTTACTCATTTCTTTTCCATTTTGTCTGAGTACTCAGTTCTCAGGTGGCCGAGTTATTCTTCAAGGAGGTGTTTAGGCTGCATGGGTTGCCTAAGACTATCATCAACGACAGGGTAGCAGGTTCATGATTGGTGTTTGGTAGGAGTTGTTTCGCCTAGTGGGCATTGAGCCTACAACCAGTACGAGTTACCATCCTCAGATAGACAACCAGGCAGAGATTGGGAACAAGTGGTTGGAGGGCTACCTGAGCAAATATGTGACCAGGCGACAAAGAGCGTGGGTGAAGTGCTATACCTTGGGGAATACTTCTACAACACCACGTACCATATGTCCATAGGTATGACGACTTTTCGTGCTCTTTATGGTTATGATACGCTAACGTTTGCTGATGTGATCTTTGGAGACGGTAGGGCCCCAGGGGCAAAAGATTGGATACAAGAAAGTCAAGATAGCCTTAGAGCTCTTAAGGATAATTTGCAGACTGCCCAAAACCAACAAAAGTTGTATGTAGATAGGGGTAGAGTAGAGAGATAGTTTAAGGTGGGTGACTTGGTATTCCTGAGATTACAATCTTATAAGCAGTCCACATTGAAGCAGAAGGGACAGGGAGCATAAAAGCTCAAGCCCCATTTCTACGGGCCATACTGGGTGACTAAGAGGGTAGGTGAGGTAGCGTATGAGCTGGAGCTTCCACCAAGAAGCAAAGTACACAGTGTGTTTCATGTCTCTTGCCTGAAGAAGGCTTTCAGATAACAGGTAACAACCATGACAAAGTTGCCACCTTTGGATGATGAGGGGCATTTGGTTTGGATACCAGAGGCCATCTTGCAGGGGAGGGAAAGGAGGCTCAGGAGAGGGACTATCAGGGAATACCTTGTGAGCTGGAAGGATTTATTGGAGGAGGATGCTACATGGGAAGGGGATTAGATTCTTGAGCACCCAACACTTTAGTTGCTTGAGGACAAACAACATTTGGGAGGGGAGGACTGTCATATCCCCAATAATCAAATTTGACTAAGGAGAATTCCCAATTTTGTAGTTTTGTTTCCTAATAAATATTTTGGCGCTTGGACTTAGGAAAATGGGTTAGAAGACTTGGGATTAATTTTTGCAAAAAGAAAAGGAAGGCAACTTAGGAGAAGTGGGTAAATATTAAAGTGGTGAGTTGTGGGGGCCACACTAAAATGGAAATCAAACCCTTCGGAGGAATTCGCCCACGAGGAGAGAAAATGCACAAGGGGGGCTCAAATTGGTGGGGACCACAAGGGTGAAAGAGGTGAGTAGCTACAAAAGGCAAAAACAAATTCATTTTTGGAGTTCTTTGTTTGTGCACCTAATTTGGGAGTTTGCTTGAGCTGTTCAGCCAAGTCAATTGGTGCCTTGAGCACATGGATTTCCAAGGAGAAATTCTCGACTCTCTTTTGGTGGAGTTAGAGTGCCACCCTAGGAGAGAATTCCAAAGCTTATTGGAGAGGATATTGTTGGAGTTTGTGAGAGTTTTCTAGCCTTTATTCATCCAGTTCGAACCTCCAGGAGGATGCAGTGGCAGAAACCGATTTGCTTGGTTGAGGGGTCTTCAAGGGGAAATTCAACCAGAGAATTTAGGAGAAAGTCCCTTGATATTGGACCAAATTTTGTGAGAAGTGTTAGGGATGGAGATTGCTGCTCCGGCGAGAAACAAATTCAACATTTCTAGGGCATGCGCAGTCTTTTGTTGGGCAAAAATTTGCGGAGTTGTTGATAGCTGGGTTGTGCAAGGTTGAGGAGGGACTTTCCCTCTCATCTTCCAGGGGATTCTTGTAGGGGATTCTTCAGCCATTTGAGGGAGGAATCAAGACTCGAATCGCAACAGTGGCTTGAGGGGGATGCATAACCACTAGAGGAGGGCGTAGCACCAAAATTGGGTAATTTTGGGAGGTCGGAATCAACCTGAAACATTTATGGGTTTTGCTGGTCTAGCATCAAGGAGCCTGCTCCTAATTTTGCAGAATTTTTGGTGGAGTTTTGGTGCCTCAAACAACAGTTTACCTATAGTAGCGGTTACAAAAATTTCTGGGTTGAACGCACAGCCTGGAGGAGCCATTTTGAGTGGAGTAGTTCAGTTATTTCCACCTGGGAATTTGTTTGCTTACTATAACAAGCCCAAGTGCACACTTTCCGTCTCTAGTTGTACTTTGATTTCCATTATTATAAATAAAATGGCTCAGATTTTCTATTGCTGCCCTATGGAGTTCTAAACTTTATCTGTATGCATTGTGTGCAGATTTTGCTTGTTGAAGTAGTGTTGTATCTAGCGCATGTTTTGATATTTCACTGTAAATTTCTAGATAGAATATTACACTGTGTAGCCATAGAAACTATTGTATTGGTAGAGATCTGTTAACTTTTGTTATTATATTGTAAATACATAATAAACGAAACTGCAACCTTAGTCACGATCTCCATATCTTTTTTACTTGGAAGCAATGTTATCAGAACTGGACTGATCATTGAACTGATGGACCGCCCGACTAGGAATCGATAAAAAACATGACCAAAAAACCGGGCAACCAAAAACACACAATATTCAAATTTTAAAGAAAAACATATATATTCATTTCTATCTATATGAATCCAAACATTTATACACAAATAAGCAAAAGTTCTGATTTATATAGCATGTAAGGGTGCACATAACCAAAATAACACCGAGTGCAATCCATCTCTAAACCGAAAATACATCAACAAACAAGCTCCACATGGCCTCTAGCATCCAAAAAAAATCATGTTACAACAAATAACTACATATCATCAAAATCATTGCTTATATTGGGATCTTTGTCATCAATACCACCCTCTAAACATTAAAATAAGATAGAAAAAGCATAGCATTATAAGTCAAGATTTTGTTTGAGTGATGGGTACTTTTTTTAGTAGGCTCATGATAGAGGAGTTCGACAACCAATGCCACTAACATCATGGTACATAGAGGGTTTGGTGCTTTTGATTAAATACTATTTCCATACCCTTGTACATGACAAAATCCAATGGAGCGTTGTAACCCCCCCAATCTTGAAATCTTGGAAAACTGTTAAGTCTGCTGGATTTTGAGTGAGATCTAAAATTCTACTCTCTCCATATGAAATCCAATGAGGTCAGAACCACTTTCAGACATCTTGAGTCATTCATGGTAATGTTAAAAATTTAAGTAAAAGGATGATCCTTTTACTTTAAGAATTTAACATTACCATGAATTGCATAGCATTAGTAGGGAAATATGGCCAAATATTAGGCTTCCCCTGTCATAAATCATTGTTTTTTTTTTGAAAAATTTACATTCAAAGAATCCTTGGTAGTAATACTAAACCGACTGATTCAGTGACTGAACCGGTCGATTTTGTACAAAACCAACCAGTTTGGTATTGAACTGGCCAAAAGCCGAACCAAATGGTACAAGAACTCGCCGGTTCAATATTGAACCGATCAAAAGCCGTTCAAGTCATCGGTCCAAACTGGTTGGACCAGCTGATTTAGACTGGTTCAGTCTGGTCTTGATAACATCGCTTGTAAGCTTCACTGGTTATTCCCTATACACCAATGTGGAAAAAGTCGAAGTCGGGATTAAATCGGCAAGGGTCCAAAAGTTGAAAAAGTCGGCAAAATACAAAAAAATACAAAAATATTCATTTTTTAAAAAATCCGGATTTTTTCAATAAAATCCGGATTTTTTCAAACAAAAAAAATCATTAAAAAAATACCACGATTTTTTGGAAAAAGTCCCGATTTAATCCTGACTTTTTCGACTAGGAAAAAATCGGGAAAAAGTCGGCCGATTTAATCGGCCAGCCAAAAAAATCAAAAAATCGGGATTTAATCCCGATTTTTTCCACACTGCTATACACTACCTTTAGGAAACCCTCTAAACACTTAGGGATCCTTTTGAGGATCATGAGGACTAAATGGAAGAATGAACTTCCCATATAGGGAAGGTCATTTTTTCTTTGATGATAGAGAAAGAATGAAGATTTGAAGAAGCAAAAATATCTTCCCCATTTAGTTGGAACTTTGGGTGGTTATCTGAAGAAAATAGTGAAAAAGATTATCCCTTGGATCGATACCAATATGAATGTATAAGCTAATGTTTTCATAGATTCGATCGTAGTTTACAATTATGGAGATAAATTTCGTAGTAATATTGATTAGAGAAGACATAGGAGTAATATCATACCTATTACCACTTGTCTCTTAGTAGTTGGATCTCCCAATTTTTGGAATGCTCCAAATTCTACTTGAGCATTCAGATATGGGTTGATACTAGCAAAAACATCTCTGAATATGGTTCTAGCACCATGCCAATTGTGTCCAGAAAAGAAAAGGAGAACAAATGTCGCATGTCCAAAAGTAAACCAACCCTTGGACTACTACGAAAAAACACCATCGAAATTTAGAATAGCACATTCTATTCAAAAATTTCACCTAATGAGCATGTTTAGGATATTTTTTCACTATAGTAGTATCATCAAAATTGACCTTGTCGCCACCATAGAACTCAACAGTTACACCTACTTGTTCAACACTTTGATTCTGCCCTCCTGTAAGGAACATTGACTTTCATGATTCCTTTGTCGTCTATCAAACTTGTTGAAATTATGTAGATGCGGTCAGTATTAAGTCAACAAAGTCAAATAGAAATACAATATTATTTTACTATTCATGTTGGCCCCAACTTGACAGGTCGGCTCGATCTCTTGAAGGGGTTTGACCCAGGTCAAAGTCCACATGGTTTGACTCCTATATATTTACATTTAGACCTCCTCATTTGGCATCTCTCATCAAATCAGATTTGTCATAGTGTGAATGAGGAGGACACTCGAAGTTGACTAGTGAAGTTTGACCATCTTTATATCTACTTGACCAACATTGACTTGGCATTTTCTAGGCTGCTTTGACTTGAATCTTTGATTGGTTATTGGGCCAAATATTATGAGCATCTTTGATTAAACGTTGACTGAATTTCTAGGTAGAAATCTGGATGTTGATCGAATCTATTTGACTAGGGTTGATCATAGGTCAATTGATAGTTTGACTTAATTTTCTGAGGGAGTTACATGGCCGAAATTCGGTTCTTTAACTACAGGTTACTAGGAGTAACATAGGCCAAAATTTGGCTTATTGACTAGATTTGACTAACTGAACAGAAGTTTGATTTTCTCTCTCCTTTGACCAGGTTTTACTTGGAAAGTAGTGTGGTCAAATTTCACTGTTTTTACTGGAAAATTCAGATGTACATTTGAATGTATTGGACAATTTCTCCTAAGAAAAGATTATTGGGTTTTTCCCTAGTTTGGATTTTCCTAGGATAAATTTTTGTGTCTCTTGTGCATCTATATTTTTACTGTGATCTTCACTGTCGTATTGCATTTATGGTTGAAATTTTCAAAAGTGTAATTGCTTAATGATCTAGAATGTACGAAAGAGATAAATTGTATCATTGGAAGTAATTATCTGGTAGAAAATTGTGCTTGTCTTAATTGCATCTTAAAAGTCAACATGGTATCAAATCTTTGGTGAAGGGAAAAAGGGCATTGAGATCACTCTTGAAGATATCTATTTTTGCAATCTAATTGTTTGACCAGATCTATGACCATGGGGTCCTATACTAAGACAAAAAACAAGTTGGAAGGTGTTACAAACTTCAGGGCATGGAAGACAATAATTGATCTTATTCTGGCAGAGAATGATGTTTTGGAGCATGTAAAAGGCAAGGTTACTGAACCACAAGATAATGAAGGAAAAATAAGGTACAAGAAGAATGAAATCACAACCATGAGGATTATTGTTGAATCTACCAGAGATCATTTGATTCCATATGTTTCAGGTTTGGACTCTTCAAAGAAGATGTATGATGCCCTAGTTGGATTGTATACCATCAATAACATTGGTTAGAAAATGAGTTTGAAGAATGAACTTCGTGATGTTAAAGTGACAAAGGATGATACTGTGGCTTCATATTTCATGAGGATATCTCGATTAAGAGATCAACTTAAAGCTATTGGTGAAGCTAATTCTGATACAAAACTTGTGACTACAACTCTTAATGGTTTTTTTGACTCCCAGGATTTGTTTGCATCTAGTATTTGTGGCAGAAAGGATATTCCATGTTTTGAGGAATTATGGACCTCATGTATTGAAGAGGAATCTAGACTTGTCTCAAAGGGAAAGATTATAAGAATTCAAGATGGTGATTCTCAAGCTGTTGTAGTCCACTCTAAGAATGGTAGAGGAAAGAGAAATTTTGGAAGGTTTCAAAGGAATGTAGGAAGAAGACCCCCTCCCTTTCAAGGAAAGAAGGATATGTCGAAGATTCAATGTTTTCGTTGCCACAAGTATGGCCACTGTCAAGACAAATGTTCTAAAGAAAATAATAATAGGAAGAGGAAGGGCAACCATCAGGCTTCAACAACAAATAATGATGATGATGAGCATCCACATAAGAAGAAATCCAAGAATGACGCTACAAAAGCATTAGTAGCTGATAAGGACGAGGATATGTTTTACTTGGTTGATAAGATTGCAAATAGATTTTAGTGATTTCTGCAAGTAGGCAAGGAGCAAGAGGGAGTTGACAATTCCCTACAATTTTCAAAAGATAAGTACTCTATATCTGTCTTCCTTGATTATTATTGTTTTGATTTGTTAGCCTCTTGTCTTTGTTTCTTTTGTTGGGTTATAATCGTTTTACCATGGCCTCCTAGTGAGGATTGCATGTACACCATGAAGACTGGCAAGGCTCTGACAACAAATGGAAGTTTTGGAAGAACGAAGTAAGGCTTGTGGCAAGAGGATTCGCCCTAATGTGATTCATGTTCAAGAGGGAGAAATTGTATTGATATCTAGAATCATACTAAAAGGGTTCCTAGTTCAAAGGAAGCAAGCAGGCCAACAAGTTGAAGGATGTCATTGTGTCGTGATCCGTGCAAAACCAATGATGACTTCAAGGTTGATTTACAAGATCTAGCATTTCATAAATGGCATGGAGAAGTACAAAGCAAGGATTCTCCCAGGAAGAGGGAGAGGACTACGAGAAGACATTTGATCTAGTTGGCAGTGGAAGGACCCACTTGTCAGAGGGAGCAACAGTGGCAGGAAGATTTGCTTCCATGATAGAGGGAGAAGTCATGGCAAAGGGAGTTGGTCTCTAGGATTGAGATGAAGGATCTTGTTTGGATATTTTACTTCTTGGGACTAAAAGTATGGCTAAAGCCAGATGAAATCTTCCTTGGTCAAAAGGAAGTATATATTATTACAATCCTTTAGAGATTTGGGTGATGGACAACAAGTCCATAGCCATTCGCATGGTATCCAATCTGATGAAGTTGAGTGGTAGAAGGAGCAGCTTGGATTGTCTCAGCAGGATTTGTTTCAACATTAGAGGGAGCACCTAGTCAGGGTGACTGGAAAACAACTGTGGTGATGGATTCAAGCTGGTCAGTTTATGGTTGAGCCAATGCATGTGGCACAACATGTGTTGAGGTACCGACATGGTACAGTTGGATATAGATTGAGATGTCTCATACATTTGCAGGGATTCAGAGATTTAACTTGGGGTTTGCTATGATGAGTAGGAAGATATTTAGCTTGGTGTTTGCTATGATGAGTAGGAAGTTGAAGTAGGGTATATTGCAGTTTATTTGGCGAGTTGTGAAGTAATGTTGCTTCGGAAGCTACTTGCAGAATTATTTGATCAAGTACAGGATATGATCATGATGACAGTCAAAGCACGTGGTACAAAAGGAGCTGTGAGAGTCCTATGTATTTCTATAATCGAGTTGTTTGTTGACATTCTCAAAGCCTCTATCCTTGGATGAAGTTGGCATACTTCTGTGATAAGCTTGGAGTGATTGTGAATGCTTCCCTTGGTTGAAGGTAGTGTTGATATTGTAGTATCAAGGGGCAGATAGTCTCCCTTAGGTCATGGCTTTGACCGGGAAGCCATGGTTTATAGTTGGGGAAATTGGCCCTGTTAGCATCGAGGCCTCCGAGTGCTCCCTCGATTAGTGGGTTTTGACTATATTGCCATGGGGCTTGGCTAGTGGGTTGAGCGAGTGCCTTATATCACCGGGCAAGTATTTTTACCATTCAGTGACATGTGATGACATGTGGGATTGGTAAATGGGCCCCGGGTTTCACCATGGGTCAAGTGGGTTCATGAGATGACTCCAAGTGATGATTTGGTAGATTGGCATCCCAAGGGTTTCACCATGGGTTAGGTGGGGTACCTGACATGACTCTAAGTGATGACTTGGTAGATTGGTGACCCTAGGATTATCACTCCATGCATTTAGTTTTAAATCCAAGCATGATAAAAATTCTAAAATCTGGAAATGACAATATTTTCTGAAAACACAAATTTAGAGATTTCACAACTGCTGAAATTGCAGAAATAAAACAAAAAAAAATTATGACAGCCACACATAGAAAATAACACCGTGATTTTTGGTCAATGTGACCCTGGAAAAACCCCCCTACAACTCTTGGGGAAAACTAGTTTGAGAGCTCTTCTTTATTTCTGAAAATGCTTTTACAGAGGAACTGAAATACATAGTAAAATTCTAGCAATCGCAAATTACAACTCATCTCGATTTCTGTGCTTGAACTCCTCGAAAATCATGCCAATCAACAAACTGCCAAAACATAAATTTTTCCTTCGATAAAACAACGTTAAACACTTACGACTTGCCTCGAAAATTGTGCCTGTAACCTCTTGTATGAACTGTATGGACAGTATGGATTTTAGTAGTATGGCTGCCTCAAAAATTGTGCCCAAAACCCGCCTCGAAATTCATGCCCTTATTGCTATCCCTTTTCCTCAATTTCTGTGCCTTTCTCCTGTTGTACAATTTTGCCTTGGGATGCGTGCCAATAAATGTTGCTGCCCAGATTTGCTAAATGTCTTCTTGCTGCTCTCCTTCACTTCCTCACTGCTATGAAATTTTCTCCTTGCTCTCTCTTTTGTGTCTCTCAAATACTCATGAAAGAATGAATTGATATTTTTCTCTTCTCTTCTCCTTTTACTCTCTAAATGACCTTTTGGGTTACCCTAAGATTTAATCGCTGAGATTCATTTAGATCTAGGGATGAGAATAAATGTGCATTTAATTCTCACTTTCTATTTTTTAACTCACCCACTTAAATAAAGACCCATTTAGCCTTTTATTTCCATAGTCACTTTTTCACTTTCTAATTCTTCGTTGACTTTAATAAAGTCACCTTTAAATTAGAATGTAACTTTTACCACTGATAAAGTCACTTTTAAAATTAAATTGACTTTACCACTTATAAAGTCACTTTAGGAGAAAAGTACAAATAAATTTGGACACTTTTCCCTAGGCCAAAGGTCAAAGCCTTAGGGAAGAACTTGTCCACTGGTACCCAAATTTTAACTTTTGGTATAGAACATGACGTGGGTGGATTCATCAACATAGCTGAGCTCATTCAATATTTTTTTGGAATGGAGAAATTTTATTTAGCAAATGTACATCTGTGGAAGTCAAGGAAAATACCTCCTTGGCTAAGAGGAAGTGTTGAAATTATGTAGCTGCGGTTGGTGGTATTTAAGTCAACAAAGTCAAAGAGAAATAACATATTATTTTACTATTCATGTTGACCCCAACTTGACAAGTCCATCCCACCTCTTGAAGGGTTTGACCTTGGTCAAAACCCACATGGTTTGACTTCTATATATTGACATTTGGACTTCCTCATTTGGCATCTCTCATTAACTTGGATCTGTCCAACAAGAAGACTTCTTTTCACACGTGCGAAGGAAGAGGACACTTGAAGTTGACCAATGAAGTTTGTGTTGGAAATACTGAGGGGGGGGGGTGAATCAATATTTCTTTTTTTTAATTGTTCTTTTTATCAGCAAAACATTTATATATCGAACACAAAAATAGATAGCTGGAATAAATGCTTTTATTAACACAAACAGTGCAATGAAATAGATACAATATATAAAATGGTAGCAATCAGTTGCCAAGCACTGACTTGGACTTTTGTGAGGCCCCAACCTCCAGAGCACCAACTTTGAATTGCCAAGGCAACAGTCCTGGACTTAGGAGCACCAACTCCCAAGGATTCCAATCCTTTTAATTTTTGAGGCTCCAACCCCGCGGGCTCCCACCCTTTATGATCAACTGTTATAAACTGTTTTGCTGTAGTTCTCTGCTCCCAAGCCTGCTGAGCTTATGCTTCACCCCTGTTCTCCTGCTTCTCCTACCTCTGCCTGAACTTCGGCTTTCGCTTGCTTTAATTATTCACACTCACCTCCCCTTTCCTTGTTTTCCCTATTTTATGTGTTCCTGATGCCTCTGACTGTTGGTTTCCGCTTTCCGTTGCCTCTGCGGCTTCCTCAATGCTCGCTTCAACTTCCTCTGTGCTGGCTTGTCCTCTTCGGCTTCCTGATTCTTCATGTCGCTTTGGCTTCCTCTGCGCTGGCTTGTCCTTCGGCGTCTCGACTTTTCGACTTCCTCCGTCTCTTCGTGTTCACCAACACTCCAGGGACACGTAAATTCATAAGGGCAGACTGGAAATCCACAGAGAAAAAACATGTTGCATATTAAAACTGTAACAGAGCCCCTTTTTTCAATAATAATAGGCATACACAGGACTTTATTGTTTTATGGAGAGACTGCACCAATCAGGGGGCCCCACCTGCCAAGTCACCATCGCAATCGCAATCGGCATCGTTCAGGCCTCCTGAACTATCAGGTGAGTTTTTATGCATTTTGGCCTTCAAACCCCGCGCAATGCAATTTTCGAAATACACAGGAATATATGGAAAAACAGATCGAAGCGCTTAAGGCCGGACTTCAAATTTATTACACCCGCATCTATAACTGCATCGGGTCCATTGTGTAATCGTAATCGACAGTCGCAACATCCCGATGGCCGATGGCCGATTCACTTGCGGATGTGATATGATATTAAATCAAACTGCAATGTTGCATCGGGTCTGCAACATACATCGCAGTCAGCGCTTGCAGGAGTGACAATCCTTTGTGTATTGCGATATGTGAGTGCCGATAGGGCGGATGCGATATAACAATAAAGCCTTCCATAATGTTGTAGCGGGTCCGCAACATATCGCAGTTATATATATATATATATATATATATGTCGCATTTCGCATGTTTTAATGTGGCAAGGCTTAAAGCCCGATTATATGAAATACACTAAAAAACCATGCTTCGACACACTTAGCGGACTTCACCTGTTTATACACCCGGACATATATGTTGTCAGGTTCACACATATATATCGCTGTCGGGGGTTTCGGGTAGTGGCTCATTGTAGAACCTGTCAATTACAATATCGCCAATATATATATATATTTGCCGCCTCTATACTTCGATATATATATCTTTTCCGATCGATATACATGTAAACTGCGCCTCCGATAATGTATATTGCATATACATGTAAACTCCGCTCCTTTAACTCTTCCGCATATATATGTATTCTGCTCTTCTTTGGCTCTTTGGCATATATTACCCCCGATAGTTCTTCTTTGGCATACATTGCTCCCGATACTCCTGATATGCCTTGATAGCTCTATTTTGCTCCTCCGATGGCTCTGTTTGCTCCTCTGATAGCTCTGTTTGCTCCTCTCTGTTTTGCTCCTTCAATAGCTCTATTTGCTTCCTCTGGCTCCTCGAATATTGCCATTTTGACATCAATGACAATCTATGTCAACAATCTCCCCCTTTGTTATTGATGACAATATTCTTCTTTTCTCCCGCTTTGACATCAATGGCAAAGGAATGCATACTGACTCCCCCTGTCGAACTGCTCCCCTGTAGAACTGTTCCCCCTGTCCTGCAACATCTTTATGAATGAACTTGAGTGATGCTTAAGAGATAACCCCCATTTTTGATGAAGATATTCAAATGCTTCTCAAGGAAGAGGTTTTGTGAAAATATCAGCTATCTGCTCCTTAGTATTGATATGTTCCAAGATGATGTTTTGTTCAGCTACTTGTTCACGAAGGAAATGATACTTGATTGGTATATGTTTGGTCATTGAGTGCATCACTGGATTTTGGCTGAGGCTGATAGCACTTCTGTTATCACAATAGATGGTAATTGGTTGATCTGTACCTATGTTGACATCTTTTAGAGCTTCCGTCATCCATAGTATTTGAGTACAACAGTCTGCTGCAGCGATATACTCGGCTTCGGCTGTGGATAATGATATAGATGTCTGTTTTTTGTTGAGCCAAGATACTAAACAATGTTCTAGGAAGAATGCATTTCCACTAGTACTTTTTCGATCATCTACACTTCCGGCCCAATGAGCATCGGTGTATGCAGTTACAGTCAGTGTTGAGCTCTTAGGGTACCAAAGACCGAAATCAGGAGTTCCTTTCAGATATCTGAGAATTCTTTTTACAGCTAACAAATGGGATTGTTTAGGAGTAGATTGAAATCTTCCCACCATTCCTACTGCCTGCATTATGTCGGGTCTTGTTGCAGTTAAGTACAAAAGGGCTCCAATTATTGACCTGTAATGAGTTGCATCTACTGGAGGGGAGTTATCATTTTTGCTCAATTTGCAATTTGTGGTCATAGGTGTGCTCATGGGTGCACAGTCTTCCATTCCATATCTTTTAAGCATGTCTTTAAGATATTTGGCTTGAGATATAAACATTCCTGCTCTGGTTTGAGATACTTGTAGACCAAGGAAGTGAGATAACTCTCCTATCATCGACATCTCGAACTCTTTTCACATGTTTTGAGAAAATTCATGGCTCATCTCATCATTATTACTAGCAAAAATCAGATCATCAACATAAACCAATGTGACTAGTAACTTACCTTCATCCGTCTTTATGTAGAGATTACTTCCTGCCACTCCCTTCTTGAAGCCTTCTTGTTGTAGATAGTGATCCAATCTTGCATACCAAGCTCTGGGAGCTTGTTTCAACCCATATAATGCCTTTTTCAACTTACATACTAAGTCTTTTCCTTCTGTTAGATCAAACCCTTCTGGTTGCTCCATGTAGACTTCTTCCTTGAGTTTCCCATTCAGAAATGTTGATTTTACGTCCATTTGATAGATTTTGAATCCTTTTGAGCAAGCAAATTGCCAAGAACATAACTTCCATAAGAGCTACTGGTGCAAATGTTTCTTCAAAGTCAATTCCTTCAATTCGTGAATAGCCTTTGCAAACAATTCTTGCCTTGTTTCTGATGATTTGTCCATCTTCATTCATTTTGTTTTTGAATACCCACTTGGTTCCTATAATGTTTTTGTCCTTTGGACGAGCTACCAATGCCCATGTCTCATTTTTCTCAATTTGGGAAATTTCTTCTTCCATGGCTTTTACCCAATGAGGATCCTTGCTTGAGTATATGTTTCTGGTTCTATCATGGATAGAAGAACAATATCGTTTTTCTTTGGTGTACTTATCATCCTTCTTCAGGTTTACATCCCTTCATCTCTATTGCCAATAATCCGCTCTTTTGGATGATATTTCTTGAGAAACTTCATCTTTGAAGGGGTATGAGGTGGTTCTTTTTCCTCTTCTTCTTCTTCCTGATCTATTTCTTCGTTTTCAGGTTCTTCTTCTTCAATGAGAGGATCAACTTCATGTTCTTCAATTTCTTTTTTTGGAAGGTATTCATCAATATTTACATCAATGCTTTCCACTATTTTCCATAGTCGATTATTTAGCACTTGTAGGCTTTGCTTCGTGTAGAGTATCCAAGGAAGATCCCTTCATCAACCCGAGAATCAAACTTTCCTGGTGAGCCATCATTGTTGTTTATGAAGCACTTTCTTCCAAAGATCTTGAAGTACTTTACTGAAGCAAGTCTTCCTTTCCATAGTCCATAAGGAGTTTTTTCATAAATTGGTCTTAATTGAGTTCGATTCAAGGTATAGACAGCTGTCCCGACTGCTTCTCTCCAGAATTTTGGCTGCAAATCTGCTGCTAATAGCATTGTTCCTGCCATTTCTTGAACCGTTCGGTTTCTTCTTTCAACTACCCCATTTTGCTGGGGTGTTCTGGCAGCAGAGGATTCTCTTTTAATTCCATGTATTTTACAGAACTGATTAAATTCTTTTGATGTGAATTCTCCCCCTCTATCTGTTCTGAGGCTCTTAATATTTGTGTCCTTTTCATTTTCTACAAGAGCTTTAAGATTCTTAAAACACTCAAATGCTTCAAATTTATATTTTATAAAAAATATTCACATCATTCTAGTATAGTCATCAACAAGTAAAACAAAGTACCTTTCTCCTTGGAGTGCCTGATTTCTAGTTGGTCCACATAAATCAGCATGGATGATCTCCAAAGGCTTTGATGTAGAGAACTCCTTGGTCTTGTGGTTGGTTCTGGTTTGCTTTCCATGTTGACATGGACCACATATTCCTTGTTTTGGTTTGAATAACTTTGGAATGTCTCGTACAACTTTAATCTCGCTGATATTGATCAAGTTCTCAAAGCTTGTATGTCCAAGTCGCGTGTGCCACAACCAACTTTCATCTGTTTGACTTAAGTAGCATTTATCTTCTTGAATCTTGATCAAAATGCAAATGTTGTCTGGTGTTCTAACCCCTTTCGCCACAAGTTCCCCTGAGGAAGAGTTCCTTATTTCAGTCTTTGGTGCTAAAGACAACATTATGTCCTTGATCACAGATTTGGCTAACACTCAGGAGGTTGTGTTTGAGCCTGTTTACTAGCAGAGCATTTTGGGCTTTTCTTTTTCCATTGATAAGAGTAACAATTCCCTTTCCAATAATTCTCGCAGATCCACTTCCAAAGGATACATTTCCTTCCTTTTTGCTCAATGAGACAAACTTCCTTTTGTCCCTTGTCATGTGTCTGGAACACTCACTATCCACAAACCAATGATTTTCATTATTTTGAGCATATAGAGCCAGACCACATTTATCCATGTTGGGATTCTCACTACTTGCTTTTCCTCTTTTGAGTGGGCATAGAGTCCATTATTGTAGCATAATGAGCAAATCGAATCAAATTTGGTCAGGGATCAAACGAATTGAAGGTTTTGATTTGTCCCTGCCTTTTGGAGCCATATGGTTTGATTATTGATCCTTTAGCTTTGGTGTTTCACTCTTGCGAGCCATGCAATGTCTGGCTCGATGACAAAGATTTTACAATAAAAACAATGTCCAAGAAAGATAGTTTTGTACCTAAGTTGCACGAAACGGGGAAACGGGTACAAGTTTCCGAAACGGGAAGCGATATGAAACGCGACCTCCCCAAATTTTGGAAACGGGGAAACGCGAATATATATATATATATGTATGTATGTGCAATCATAAAGCATAAATGATACATTATAATTTATTACACTTAAACATTAAGATTTAATTTACATCAAATTTACTCATGAATGATCACATAATGAAAATAAAAATATCGGAATATCCAAAAGCAACCTTTATTATATATCCAAATTTCAAAATCAACCCTCATTTATATTAATATATGAGGCTGCAAGTACAATAAAGACTATAAGGCTGCAAGAGAGAGATCCAAATCAGGATCTTCTGCATCCACATCCCATTCTTTAGAAGGACCACTATTGTATTGGGAGTCTCCTCCTGCATAGTCGAACGACCTTAGTGCTCTTGAATAAATACACGTTTCATACCCTAGTACCCTACATGATCTTGATTATTGGGAGTTTCCCCTGCATAAAGGGCTTGGTTCTCTTGATTAAATACAAGTTCCATACACTAGTACATGATAAAATCCAATGGAAACTTTGCAATCCCCCGAATCCTGAAATCTTGAAAAACAAATAAGTCTGCTAGATTTTGAGTGAGATCTAAAATTCTATTTTCTCCATATGAAATCCAATGAGGGCGAAACCACTCTCAAACATCCTGAGTCATTTCATGGTAATGTTAAAAAATTTAAGTAAAAGGATGAAAATGAAAAATAAAGGAGAATATCACTTTTACTTTAAGAATTTAACATTACCGTGAACTGCATATCCCTCAAACTTCCTGATGAACTGCATATCAACACTAGGGCAAAAATTCACTTTTATAACTTTAGACACGCATCTAGAAGCAACAAGAAGTCACTAACATACCCTAAAAGTAATTAAAAAAAAATAAAAAAAAAAACACAAGTTAATGAGGAAACGTGGGTTGTACGGCCCTGAAACGTGTTTCTGGCTGTACTGGCCACGTTTCCGTTTCGGGAAACGTGGCAGTACGGCCGGAAACGCATTTCACAGCCGTACCAAACACGTTGCCGTGTTTCGTACGTTTCCTGCAACATAGTTTTGTACCTGTTATAGTAGCCACGATTTGAGTCAACTTCCTTCCTTGGAATTACTCCCGCTTCATTCATTGGATTTGAGATGTGCCTTTGATGACATACTTTTTCTTATTTTGGTTTGCTGGAAAGTGCATCAGCATAGCTTTTCGCACTATTCTTAGTGCTTGATGATTCTCCTTTAAAACCTATTCCAGACTTGTCATGTTGAGGTTTTTGACTTTTTAGGATAGTCTTAAGTATTTGAGAGCTTTTCCAACCCTTTTTAACTTGCTCCAATTCCTTCCTCAGAGATACTATTTCGGCTTCACATTCTTCGCAAGTCTCTTCTTTTTCTTTTAGCTTTGTTTCCAAGAGATCTTCTCTTCTTCTTGTTTCCTGGTTTTCTACCTTGAGAGAAATGATTTTATTCCGTAATTTCTCATTTTCTTCATTGGCACTTATTAACAGTTCATCTACATTTCCTTCTAGCCCTGAGTCATCATCATTTGTGAATGCCATGAATAATGTTTCTTGGCTTTCAGTATGGTCACTTTCCTCATCTGATTTCTTTTTGATGACTACAAATTCATCCTCATTAGACTCATCTTGCTTAGAGAAGAAGTTCTTCTTATTGATCCCTTTCTTTTTGTATACCATTCTTTTAGAATTTTCTTCATCATCACTATCATGCTTATGAGGACCAAAATTGGTGCCGTCGAACAGAGGAGGTTTTCCTGATGCTTCGTGATTTCTCATCATGACTACGAATCCTCCTTCAAGCTGTTAGGCTAATATGAAGAAGCCCATTCTGATACGAACTGTTGGAAATACTGAGGGGGGGGGGGGGGAATTAGTATTTTTTTTTTTTTTAATTGTTCTTTTTATCACCAAAACATTTATATATGGAACACAGAAATAAATAGCTGGAATAAATGCTTTTATTAGCACAAACAATGCAATGAAATAGATACAATATATAAAATGGTTGCAATTAGTTGCCAAGCACCAACTTGGACTTTTGTGAGGCTCCAATCTCCAGAGCGCCAACTCTGTTTTGCCAAGGCAACAGTCCTGGACTTAGGAGCACCAACTCCCAAAGATTCCAATCCTGCAGTTTTTGAGGCTCCAACCCTTTATGATCAACTGTTATAAATTGTTTGTTGTAGTTCTCTGCTCCCAAGCCTGCTGAGCTTATGCTTCACTCCTGTTCTCCTGCTTCTCTTGCCTCTGCTTGAACTTTGGCTTTCTCTTGCTCTGATTATTCACACTCACCTCCCCTTTTCTTGTTTTTCATGTTTTATGTGTTCCTGATGCCTCTCACTATTGGTTTCAGCTTTCTGCTGCCTCTTTGGCTTCGTCAACGCTCGCTTCAGCGTCCTTTGCGCTGGCTTGTCCTCTTCGGCTTCCTGATTCTTCATGTCGCTTTGGCTTCCTCTGTGCTGGCTTGTCCTCTTCGGCTTCCTGATTCTTCATGTCGCTTTGGCTTCCTCTGTGCTGGCTTGTCCTTCAGCTTCACGGATTTTCGACTTCCTCCGTCTCATTGTGTTCACCAACACTCTAGGGACACGTAAATTCATAAGGGCAGACTGGAAATCCACAGAGAAAAAACATGTTGCATATTAAAACTATAACAGAGCCCCTTTTTTCAATAACAACAGGCATACATAGGACTTTATTGTTTTACAGAGAGACTGTACCAATCAGGGGGCCCCACCTACCATGTCACCATCGCAATCGCAATCGGCATCGTTTAGGCCTCATGAACTATCGGGTGCATTTTTATGCATTTTGTCCTTCAAACCCCGTGCAATACAATTTTCGAAATACACAGGAATATATGGAAAAACCGACCGAAGCGCTTAAGACCGGACTTCAAATTTATTACACTCGCCTCTATAACTGCATCGGGTCCGCTGTGTAATCGCAGTCGGCAGTCATAGCTTCCTGATGGCCGATTCACCTATGGATGCGATATGATGTTAAATCAAACTGCATTGTTGCATTGGGTCCACAACATACATCGCAATCAGCGCTTGCAGGAGTGACAACCCTTTGTGTATTGCGATATGCGAGTGTTGATAGGGCGGATGCGATATAACAATAAAACCTTCCATAATGTTGCAACGGGTCCGCAACATATCGCAGTTATATATATATATGTCGCATTTCGCATGTTTTAACATGGCAAGGCTTAAAGCCTGAATATATGAAATACACTAAAAAACCATTCTTTGACACACTTAACGGACTTCACCTGTTTATACACCCAGACATATATGTCGTCGGGTCTGCACATATATATCGCTGTTGGAGGTTTCGGGTAGTGGCTCATTATAAAACCTGCCGATTACAATATCTCTGATATATATATATTTGCCGCCTCTATACTTCGATATATATATCTTTTCCGCCTCCGATAGTGTATATCGATATACATGTAAACTCCGCCTCCAATAGTGTATATTGCATATACATGTAAACTCCGCTCCTTTAACTCTTCCACATATATATGTATTCCACTCTTCTTTGGCTCTTTGGCATATATTACCCTCGATAATTCTTCTTTGGCATACATTGCTCCCGATACTCCCGATATGCCTTGATAGCTCTGTTTTACTCCTTCGATGGCTCTATTTGCTCCTCTGATAGCTCTGTTTGCTCCTCTCTGTTTTGCTCCTTTGATAGCTTTGTTTGCTTCCTCTGGCTCCTCGAATATTGCCATATTGACATCAATGGCAATCTATGTCAGCAATTTGACCATCTTCATATCTGTTTGACCAGTGTTGACTTGGCATTTTCAAGGTTGCTTTGGTTGGTTATTGGGCCAAATATTCTAAGCATCTTTGGTTGATCGTTGACCAAATTTTTGGGCAAAAATTTAAACGTTGACCAAATCTATTTGATTGGGGTTGACCACAGGGCAACTATGACAGTTTGATTGGATTTTTTGAAGGAGTTGCAGGGTCGAAATTTGGTTTCTTTGACCACAGTTGACCAGGAGCAGCAGAAGTTGAAATTCATCCTGTTGACTAGATTTGACTAGTTGAACATAAGTTTGATTTTCGCTCTCCTTTGACTAGATTTGACTTGGAAAGTGGTGTGGTTAGCTTTGACTATGTTTTGACTGGAAAATTCATATGTACATTGGATTGAATTAGACAATTTCTCTTAAGAAAAGATTGTTGGGGTTTTCCCAGGATAAATTTTTTGTCTCTTGAGCATCTTTAGTTTTACTATGATCTCCACTGCCCTATTGCATTTATGGTTGAAATTTTCTGAAGTGTAATTGCTTAATGATCTGGAATGTGCTAAAGAGATAAACTGTATCACTTGAAGTAATTATATGGCATAAAATTGTGCTTGTCTTAATTGAACCTTAAAAATGAACAAGAAATGCTGGAAATGTTTCAGAAAAGGTAGGCATTTGACGTACAAAAAGTTGAATTCCTTCCTTATCTTTGAAGATTGGGTGTCCTAACCAACAAACAATTATTTTATCTCCATTGTCAATCACTCCTGCTTTGAATAACCCCCCCCTTAGCTGGATTATTTCCAATGTAATTATAAAAAGTGAGTTTCTCGGGAATTTCGACCAAGCTTTTGATAGGCTCAAATTTTCAGCCAAACTGGCACGAACCCATTGATCTGTTTCTTGTTGGAAGTATCCCTGTTCCCATTGGTAATGAGTAGGACCAAATAATTTGACTAGAGTAGTTGTGGAGCCATACCACATGGTCTCGAGTCTCGACAACAATGAAAGCTACAAAAACACAGTAACAATATTGCTGGATAGGACCATTTCAATATTCCTCATGCATAATCCTACATATAAACATTGGGGAGGACAAAAATTGAGATGGAATAGTGCTAAAATTGGCAACTAGGGCCAAACTCCATGTGGGTCATCTTATTAATGGCAGTGGATATTTTTCTTAGATCCCTCTTATCGCGAGGTGTAGGATTGATCTAAAGATCATCCGATTCTAATAAGTATTCATGGAGATATGAATTTATTTGTGTTATGGGACAATTCGTCAAGGTCGGCCAACAACTAAATAAACCCTACATGTGCTCAACATTTTAGTATAAATAGAGGTGCCTTGAAAGTCATTTGGACGCACACTTGGGATCTCTTCCTCTCTACTTGTCTTTGGGTTTTAGTGGGAGGAGAGATCCTAAGGGATTACATTGCCCTAATGGAGAAGCCTTAAGTCAGCCTCTACGCAATCCTAGGAGGAGACACCTCTATGCATTCAAGAAGGGTTCTATATGTTGTCTTAATTGAGATAAAATGCCATAGCGCAGTGCAATCTAGGAGCTCAGGTTGCTGTCCAAGCATGCCCTAATCAGTTGTCAAGGAAGGGCTATTGCTGCCCTATACTCAATCCTAATGGGAGGTTCAATACTGCCCTAGCCGCAGTCCTAAAGAGGGTGGTTTAAGCTGCAATCCAAGAGAGGAGAAACTTGCCCTATACGCTGCCCTAACCTGCTCCTACACATAGCCCTAGCCTGCCCTAACTCATTGTCTAAAAGAATGCCCTAACAACAATCTACAAAGGCTACTTAGCTGCGACAAGAAGGGAGCTGTTTAGAGGATCATCTATACGCAGCAAGGTAAGACCTTAACACTGTTTTTGGAAGGGCTTAGGACAGCTCTTAGATGCAGCAACAAGGAGACTTAGCCGCAGTCTATACATAGCCAAACATAATCCAAAGATGATGACTGGATGCCCTAGTTGCAGCAAGAAGAGACAACTAGGTAATGTCACTTTAGGACAACATGGAGAGCTTAGTTCAGAGGACAAGTTACTGTGGAAGTGCGGATTAGTTTGAGGGCTGTTTGAGGGTGCAAATAGGTCCTGAACAGGGCTGTCTCAAGGATCAAGGAGTTGTGTGTAGCGCTGTTAAGACCAAGCCCAAATCAAGATAGTTTGGACTGTAATCAAGGGGTTTTTTAAGTGAGCTATAGATGACAACTATACTATGATAGGTAGTAGGCCTTATCACCTCAAACAAGAGACAACGTGGATAGGCTTGGGGCAGATCTGTGCACAATATGTACAATAGCATAATGATGTGATAGGTGGCAACATGATGAAGGCATATGGTGCTGTATGGTGCAACCTTGGGACAACAATGAAGCTTGATGGAGCAAGCAAACAAGACAATAGTATGGAAACCATGGAATGGCTATATCACTAACAGTGGGACAGTGGTATGGTACATGGGACAACAGTGGCAGCATGAGGTCCAACAATGTGATGATGAGTGCAGCATGGTGCAGCACGGTGAGGTGCAACATGATGATGAGATGCGACACAATGATAGGTGAAGGAGTCACCTTGGAGAATTAGTTGAAGTAGCATGTCTTCAATAGATCTCATGTAGAGATGATCTATTCTCTTATCTAGAAAGTCTAAGTGTTGACTTCTATTGTAAAGGTACTATCTCTCTCTCTCTCTCTCTCTCTCTCTCTTTGTGCTAAACTATTGAAGACATATAAGGAGAATTGATCAAGGGTTTCCCCACATTAGGGTTTGTCCCTGGCTAACGCCACATCTTGTGTCCTCTTGTCTTGGCTTCTCTTCTGCGATTTATGTTTATGTTCTGTCTGCGGTTTACTTTAATGCTGATGTGATTGCTAATCTGGAAAAGATATTGAGCTAACTATGAAAATTGAAATAAATTGCTCTAAGCATAGAACATACCTAAAATTAACAAATAGACCTGCTAATATACCCATTACAATATGATGAGAAACTATTCCTCTCAGAACAAAAGGATCAAAACCTTTAACTCCCCATACTAGATCCACTGGTTGTATTTTTCTTGTTAGTCCATAAGAATTAGACAACCATATCCCAAGACCATGCAAACTCGTTACATGAAGTGCTCCAAATCCAAAACAAACTACTCCTGATAGGAATAAATGAATTCCAAATACTTTTGGTAAATCTAAACAATGTTTTCTTGTATGTTCATCACATAATATTTCCAGATCCTAGTATACCCATGCTAGATAATTGCCAAAAAGCACAGGCCAAAAAACATGATATGTGCCTTGGCCACACCTTCGTAACTCCAAATACCTGGATTAATTACAATTCTAATGGTGATGTTCCATCCACTCCATGAATCCTTTATTGCCAAACGAGTCATAAAAGGTATACCAAACATACCTTGTCCCCACGTTGGATCAAGAACATGATTAGATGGATCAAAAACTGCAAATTCATACAAAGCCATTGAACCAACCCAACTAACAACTAGAGATGTATGTAGTATATGTACAAAAAATCATCTATTTCTATTACCGGACAACACAACAATTAGTTTCAACTTTTTTGTCCTAGTTGTGGAGATGGAACAAGTTAGCACTTTAGGCAAGGAAAGGAGAAACATTGGATTATCATCTTTAGAATCATGAGTCATCTAGATTATTCATAGTCATTAAGTTTCAACATCTGCTTGAAAGTTTCATTAATAGAATCGAGCATGAAACTCAAGAACACATTAATACAATTCCAAGATGGCATATTTAATGTTAGTTGGAACTGTCTTCTGGGTTTGGAACTTGGAGAATCCCTATTATGGTATCCACATATCCTAGTTTGGCAATTCACCTCTGTATGATTCAAGCAACTTAGGGAGCTTGTTTAAATGAATCCCTTGTTAATCACTATATTTATGATGGTGGCACATGTAGCCTTCTAGATGGATCTATATTAGTATACCTGTTGCTTTTAATCATTGCATGCATTTTCTTGCTTGGAATATAGATACCTAGGAAAACCCCTAGGCATTTCCTCTCATTCTGAGGATGGTACCCAACATAAACTAACTTGGCAGAACTTTGGTGACTAACCCGACTGGAACATTAAGTGAAGCCCACCTAGGCAAAGGCGGCCAACCGCGGGACTTGACCCCGAGACCTTCTGTTTGCTATTCATGGCTCTCAACCACTCAAGCTAATCGACTAGGCTATCATTGCATGCATATTGTCTTCATTATAAGCCATATTAAAATTTAATTCAAATATTATTTTCCACTAGTGGCCAATGAAATTGCAAAAGACCAATGTTCACATTGTATATTAGGAGTGCTTAAGGCATATCTCATGAAGAGTATTATGGGAAAGTGAAAACAAGATAACACTAGTTGTACAAGAAATATGCTGAAGTAGATGAAAATCTCAAATGGGTAAAAGGGATGAGAACTTGAGGGAGGGCATAGATTCAAAAGCCTTAGAACAATAACAACTAAGAAAAACGTGCTTAGTGTAGTGTCACCTAATAACTCTCCCAACATAAACCAGGAAAAAATAGTTTTCCATGAGGACACATTCCTAGGGGTATGGGGAAACAACCCTTGCACTCCCCATGCTCCCTAAACTAGGAGAATCCATCAAGGACTTCTTCCCTTGCTAACCCTAGTACGTCCCTAATAGTTTAGGACTTCATTGAGGACATCTGCTGGAGAAATGGGATGCCCTTGGTACTCAGGGGTTTGGGGATGCATCCCCTATCCTTCCCACACTCAGACTTGGGCACTTCATCAAGGACAACCCCTATTATCCCTAGTATGTCCCTCATACTTGTGGATTTCACTAAGGACATTCCCTATAGAAATGTGATGCCCTTGTTACTTGGTTGAGCAACTAGTCGTCTATTTGGAATTTTTCAATTTGGCCTTGATTGTTAGGAGTGATGGACACTTCTTGATTTATGGCTTCCCCAAGGATTAGACAGACAAACACCCTCAACCTCAAGTACTCTCCATAGGACATTATTAGACAATAGATTGACCCCTTTACAATGATTAATGACTCATTTGAGGAGCCTTCTTCTCTCCTACCTCTTTCAGCCTCAACCAATAATTCGAACACATATCCATATACCTTGCTATGGCTTTGCTTATGCATTCATTTCGTACTTCTTTTTAGTTATGTACTTTTTGTTGTTGTTGATAAAGTAGCAATAGGAGCTGCTTTTGTAGTCCCACTATGTATTTACACTAGATGTAATTTTGAGTCCGATATACCTACTTTTTGTTAAAATCATGGGTTTTACCCTAGATCATAAATTAATTATTGAATAAATCATAAAAGAAAATTGTATTGCATATAATGTGATGCTCCTCAATGCCTTCATATGAAAATAATGAGTACATCCTCAATTTTGGGATAGGACCACATTAAACGTGAGTCGATACAAGTGAAGGTGAAGTTGCCACCTAAGTTGTGCTCTCATTTAAATGCATCAAAACATGCAACTGACATGGTAACTTATCCATCTAGATAATTCAAGAGGTGCACACGATGTGCACATACATGATAACTATTGTAAAAATGCATTTTACCTAAATCAAACTTAACATAATGATTTAGATACACCAACACCTCCCCTTCAAAAGAAACTTAGGGAAATCATGAGAATGGTTCAAAGAAACGAATCTTGACACAAAGGCCTGATCAAGTACTCGTACAATCAAGAAAAGCGTATCAAAGAAGTGTCCCTATAGATGCAATACATCCTGCTAGAGTGCATGCGTAATTGACTGCTGCAATCACTAAGTCAATAGGAATAGGTGCTCTGTATGAGGGTTACTCTAAGAAAAAGGAATCTTGAAAAAGGATTAATCATGAAGAATCACCTGAGCAAGCATTGTACACCTCCCCCCCCCACTTCCCCCACAATGCTAAATTGGATAATGTAGATGATGGCAGGTGAAGTTACATATGGTGAAAGGAAGCAAGTGCCATTGATGACTCATTTGGATCCCAACTTACAAAAGTCTCCTATATCGTTGTTAGAGGTTACTTGCACAAGCTTATGGAACCATATTTGTGTGGGTGACATGCCATTAAGGGGGAATGTTATTTAATATTTTCTTTGTAGTTCCTATTTTGTGTTAAAGGGGGATGTTGAAATTGGGGTGTAAAATTCATTGTCGGTCACAATTGACTTTATATCGAGTTGGGTATCTATACACCCACTCTCTTTTGTATTCATCATTTCTCCTTGTGCCTCCTTGTTTAGTGTAAGGGGGGATATGTTGATTTTTGTAGCTTGGGAGGTACTCCAAGCCTTGAGGATCGAGGGTTTGGAGGTAGGAGCTCCACAAGTGGCCTTGTGGGCTTGGAGCCCAAGCTTGGGGTTTTGCACCCATCGATGTTGGGGACAAAACTATGGAGAGATTTCAACATGTGATGAATTAGGATGATAATCCGATGCATCGAAAATCATCCGATACTAAGTTGTGATTGAAGAGAAATGAATTTTCGAATTTTGTGTGTGGGCTTGGTTAAGGAAGGCCTAGTGATTGGAGGCCTTATGACAGCTAGACAAGCCCTCTTGGACGTTATGTTGAAGCCACACCTTGAGATATAAATAAGAGGTGTGTGTGAGGCTATTGGAGACATCCAAGTGCATCAAATCACCTCCATACTTCTCTGAGGCAGCCACAGATGCAAACAAGGATAGCGTGGGGCATTTTCTGTGGATTTGAAGTGTCTTTTTGTCTTGTTACAGGTCCAAGCTTTTTCTGGGAAGAGGCCGCATTATAGAAAGGGGTTATAAGGGCTGTTTTGGGTGTGGTTCTGTGTTAAATAAGCCTTGTTTGCTACAGCGCAGTAGCATGATGACTTGGGAGTGTTGCAAGGGCTGGTTTAGGTTGCTGGAGGGAGCTGCAAGCCTAAACAGAAGTCTGGAAGAAGACAGCGCAGGGAGGGGAGGTCTAATCAAGGGTTGGTTTCTTCCTAGACCTGCAACACTTGACAACAAGAGCATATTGGAGCAAGGATGCAGTTGCTAGAGTAGTTCTGGAGGAAGAATAGAGCGCTGTAGCAGTGGGTTATTAGCCCTAACTAGGAGCAGAATGTGCAACAGTGAACAGACCTGCAAACCAAGGTATATATGGATGATTGTGTGTTGATTATGATGAAAGGGTTGGTGTCTTAACTATAAGACAATTTTGGATTGGTGTATGGTGTGGTTTTGTCTCAGAATTGTGGGCAGCAGATCCATTGTATTGTTGTAGAGAGGGACGAAGTGGTAGTGGCTATTTGGAGGAGCCAAAACCACCACAAAATTGTCCATAAGTGGCAGCAAAGGGAGCAACTTACAATGAGAAGAAAACTGCAGCTGTAGAGAAGGTTTAGAGGTAAGGATCTAGGGCTGATGTGGACTGATATTATCCCTAACCAGATTGCAGACTTTGCAGCAGAGACACATCAGCTCATGATATGGATATAGTGTGCTTGAAAAAGTGTATCGAGCTACGGGAGCGAAGGTCTCATAATAGTCAACTCCCTTCATCTGTGATTTCTAAAGGGACTGGATAGAAGTGTATCGAGCTACAGGAGCGAAGGTCTCATAATAGTCAACTCCCTCTATCTGTGAGAACCCTCTAGCCACAAACCGCGCCTTGAACTTCTCAATGTTGCTATCTGCAACATGCTTGATCTTGTAGAGCCACCTGGAAGTCACAACTGACTTGCCCTTAGGCCTAGGCACCGCTTCCCAGACATTGTTCTTAATGATAGAGGCATACTCCTCCACCATAGCCTCTCTCCATACCTCTTGGCTGGCAGCCTCCTCATAGCTAGTAGGCTCAGTGTCAACAATGATGGTAGCCTTGGCTACATCACTGCAAAGCCGCTCAGGTGGCACACTCTCCCTATTCACCCTCTTCGAAGGACCAACGAACTTCGCTTCCTTCAAGGTGTCTTGAAGTCACTTGGGCCTCCTCTTCCCTGAAGAAGCTTCCCCGTAGGGAACCTCATCCTCTGCTCCCCAGTCTGGTGAACCTGAAGGTCTGCCTACTGACCTTGGCATGCCTGTACCAGCACCTGTCCTCGAAGAACCTATATTGGCACCTGTGCTTGTGTCAGTTGAAGTGCCATGTGAACTCTGTACCAATGGACTCCCTAAAGAAGTGCTTGGTGAACTCGCTACTGCTGCCCCAGATGTCACTGACACTGAAGTACCTCATGTACCAATTGATCCAGAACCCTGAGGTCCTGCTCCATGTACTTGACCTCCCTGTTGAGGAGAACTCTGTGACTCTCTCTCATCATACTCCCTTGATCTCCGATAGGTCCTCTCCTCCTCAAACCTCACATCCCTCCTAATCACCACTCTCTGTTTAGAAGGAGTGAAGATCTGATAGGCCTTCAAAGTCTCGCTGTAACCCATAAAGATACCCTTCTCTGCCATGGGTTCTAGCTTCGTCCTCTGCTCCTTGGGGATATAAGAATATGTAAGACATCCAAAGATACGAAGATGTGCCACATGAGGCTTCTCTCCAGTGAAAGCCTCCTTCGGAGTCATATTCCCCAATACTTTGTGAGGACTCATGTTCTGAAGATAAACAACAGTAGTGCAAGCCTCAAATCACAAAAACAAAGGCAACCCCTGATCATGAATCATCGCTCTAGCAGCCCCAACAATAGCTTTGTTCTTCCTTTCAAACACCGCATTCTACTGGGGGTTGTAAGGAACCGTGAACTCTCTCCTATTGCCCTCTTGTGCACAGAATTCAGAAAGCCCACCATCTGTGTACTCACCACCATTGTTTGACCTCAATACCCAAATCTTCCTACTTGTTTGCTTTTCCACAAGAGCTTTGAAATCTTTAAAGCGACTGAAGACCTCACCCTTGGTCTTCAGGAAATATATTCAAGTCCTCCTAGAGTAGTCATCAATGAATGTAACATAATACTCATAACACCCAAAGACACATGAGACATACGACCACTAACATCAGTATGAATCAAGTCTAGTATACCTGTAGATCTGCTGTCGCTCGCTGGGAATGGGAACTTGGTGTACTTGCCCAAAGCACACCCTCTGCAGACCTCATAATGCTCGACACTAAAATCAGGAACTCCAGTAGTGATCTCCCTCAGTACTCTCAAAGCTCCATGATGCATATGCGCCATCCTCCGGTGCCATAACTCGCACAAGTCCCTACTGCTGGTGGTACTAGAGTGAGTGCTACCAGATGTGCTATGCACCAATGCTCCTTCCGACTGAAAACTGAACCTGTATAGTTTCCCAAAGCAGACTCCATTCACTTTGGCTGAAGTGATGGAAGCTCCCCTGGGATGCATCAATACCTACCCTCTTGAGAAAGTGACATCAAACCCTTTCTCCTCCATAGAAGACACTGAAATCAAGTTCTTCTTCATCCCTGGAACATACAAAACATCCATGAACTTCAAAGGAGGCAAAGATTCCCTCTCAAAGGTCATAGTCCCCACACCAACAACTCTCACAGTGCGGTCATCTCCTAGTACAATCTCAATATCAAGTGCCCTCTCTGCAAGCTCTGAAAAGAACTCTCGTGCACCTGTCATATGGCGGGAAGCCCCACTGTCTATGTAACACACAGCGAATGATGTACCCCTACTAAATGTGGAAGTAATAAATGCAAAGTCCTGGTCAAACTCTGAAGCAAACTGCTCCACCTCTGCTGAAGCTGCAGTACCCTTCTTCCCCTTGTTCTTCCTCTCAGGACACGTAGCAGCATAGTGTCCCATCTTCTGACATGCCCAACATTTGACTTTGGATATATTCGTATCTTTCTTCTTCCTCTTCTCCTTACCCTTAGCCCCATCTGATGAGGCCCCTTTCTTGGCGTTCCCTTTGTTCTTCCCCCTGGCTGTCAAGGCTACATCCTCCTCATCTGCTCTCTTCACCCCACCACTGCCAGTCTTTCGTATCTCATGCTGCACACAATCATCTTAGAATCTGTCCCAATTGGGAAGATTCTCCCTAGAGGTAACAACATCTACAAAGACCTCCCAAGACTTAGGAAGCCCACTACAGCTATCCTGACTAACTTTCTGGGTGCAACTGCCTCACCAATAGCAGTCAAATCATCACTTGTTTGACCCTGCCAAGATAATGAACTACACTTTCAACCTTTGTCATCCTAATGTTCTTCAATTGTTCTTTGAGTACCATCTTCTTGCGCTCGAGTCTCATTGGTACTTTGATAGAGAGTGGTTAGAGCTGTCCACATCTGATATGCATATGTGTTTCCTCTCACCTGAGGAACCACATGATCCTTCAGACTGTCCATCAAAATCATTTTTGCCTTTGCATTATTTTTTGTGAATTCAGCAAGTTCATTTGCAACAGTAGGAGGTATAACCACTTGCCGCACTATGTCCCAAACTGCTGCCTCCTCAAACTCTGTTTGAATGTTGTCCTTCCAAACAACATAGTTGGATATCCCATCCAGTCTGTCCTATATCCTTAAGAACATGGCCATGACTGCTGTCCAAAATTTACAAAACCAAAAAAATGGAGAAATGAACTTTCTAGCACACCTTGCTGTCCCAAAAGTTTAGTCTGTGTGAAATTTCACCTTGCTGTCCCAAAATATCAGTTTGTTGTCCAAAAATTCAATTTGTTGTCCAAACCATTGTTTGCTGTCCCAAACTACTGTCTGCCGTTCAAACTTCAAACTGCAATTTTCAGCGTGTAGCTCTGATACCATGTTGAAATTTGATGACTAAAAAAGGTTTCCTGCAATCCCAACCCAGTTTTAATTTCACCTTATCACTCCCATTCAGTGAAATGCCCTTTCCCATAAACATACACTCAACATATAGAGTTTTGGAAATGAAATTTTGAGATTAAAACACGAGACTGTCAACACATGCTGAAAATAAATATGGACATAACTAGACCAGAGACACACAAAAAAATACACACAGATTTTTGGTCAACTTAGACCCAGGCAAAACCCCTTCAATCTTCTTCGGGGAAAACCTGTTAGAGAGCTCTTCAAATTTAATTATCTTTTAAGTTCAGGAAAAATACATTTGCAGACAAAACAAAACAACAAAATACAACTTATCTCTTCAACCCAAAACTCCTTGAAAACCCTGCCCACTTTGCCTCGATTTTTGTGCCCACTTGAAGTTGAAAATATGTACTGTACAGACTGTACGGATTTTTTTTCATTTTTTTCAAAAAATTCTATCGAATGGCGTGCAGCTTACAACATTCAATGTTGTTCGTACTGTGCCTTCTGTTATCTTCTATGCTTTGCTTTCCATGCCCAGCTTTGCCCAAAAATCACTCCTTTCGCTTGCTGCAACAAATTTTTTCTTCATAACCTTTCTCTAACTCTCAGCCTCCTTTCTCCAATCTGCTCATGAAGAATGAGTGCCGTCTCTCTTTTCTTTTCCCCCTTTTGTTTCCCTAAATGACTTTTGGGCAACCCCAAGATCTAATGGCTCATATTCATTTAGATCAAGGGATGAGAATAAATGTGCATTTAATTCTCACATTCTATTTTTTAACTCACTCATTAAATAAAGTACCCACATTTTACTTTATGTCTAAAGTCACTTTTCACTTTATAATTTAAAATTGACTTTACCACTTATAAAGTCACACTTAGGAAAATAATTGTTTTGGACACTTTTCCCTAGGTAGAGACTAGCCCATGAGCAACCATTAGATTTGAACTAGGGTTCAGTGGTATTCAGTATTCACATTTCCATAGATGATGCTGACAGTTTGTCTACTACACATAGATGTAGAGGACCATGAAAAAGCTGATTGAGCATAACTAGCAGCTTGAGCCTTGTTTCATTTCTTTCTTTGTTATGACAGTTTGGCTCTTTAATACTTGAAATTTAAATGATGATCAATGTGATTATATGATCTATCATTTGTATTTCCTTTTGATTTGGACATTGATTACAATGAAAAATACAACGATTTTCATATTCTGAATACGAATTTTCCAAATTGTGTAATTACCGATTGGATCATTGGATGTTGCTATTTGATTAATCTATTTTTAGTTTTTTAGTATTTTTTTCCAATTTTTGGAGCATTGTCTTAGCAAGCGCCCCGACAGCCCCTGTGACGTGTCCTAAAATTTAATGGATTTCTCCACACATGCATGACAAATATCCCCATGTCCCTGTATTCTCACATAACCAAACTTTGGTGGAACATTGTGAAAATTGTGGTATGGACATTCATGCTGATGGTTGTTTGGGGTCTTTACTATTGGACATGGAAAACATTGTTGACGTGGATGATTACAGTCGGTCTATTCTAATCACATGCACACTTAGTGGAAAACAACAGCTACCTGGCTAAATGTATAGACTTCCCACTATGATCAATTAGGACTTGCCTAAGGTTTGAAGTTTGATATAATATAGAATTGACTTACCTCTGTTTGCCACAAAGCAAGGGAATGCAAGTTCTAGCTAAGTTTGAGGGACGAGTCAGTCTTATTCTCTATGGTGAAGGAGTCACATGCAAGCTATTTACTTATATAGATAGATCATGGAATAGCGTGGATCATGCCAGCCTGACTGTTGAAATAAGGATTCTGGGAAATTTGGCTGGGAATAATGGTATCCTTAGAGGTTCAGGGAATGTCCAAATCAAACAATGCTAGATTTCATCGTGGCATACCCTAGTTACTTCAGCAGGCATGCATGCATTTTAATGGTGTAACTATTTCTCGCTTCTTTGTGCTTGTCTTTTTCATGAGAGAAAAACTGCATTTTTTGCTGCAATTAAATAAATAAAATGTAGTCAAGCTCCTCCATAAAATCATGTTGCCTCTTGCTGCCTTTTTGAATGGGGGTATGGACAGCCATCTGCCTATCACATTCAGGAATCTTTATTGTTGTGCGAGTGTATTATGCATTGCAAAATAAAATATATAAAGTCGTAGTACTATGATCAAAGTTTAAAGACAGCAATTCTTGTTGCAGTTCCAGATGGTGAAACATGGAGCGAAGAAGATTTTGCAGAAGTTACTGCAGAGTTTCAGGTGGGATGGTGAGCATACTTGAAAGAAACTTTTAAGTTACTGCCTATTTTATTTCTCAAACTTGATCTGGCCTTTCTATTCAGACGACGGAAAATATTGTTTTGGATTGGTTACTTTTTAAGGAGAACAGATAGTTTCTGTTCATACCAAAGTCTATTACATATGTTGATGTCTGTTCATAGTACAAACTGTTTCAGGAAATATATTCAGGTCATACAAGCCCAATTGCTAGATGTCGTTTCTCAGCAGCAGGCACAAATGTTGCTAGTGCATCAGTTGATGGCACTGTTAGGTGATCGGAGCTATTATTAACATAAATTATGATTGTTCTAAGTTGCTTGAAAGTGCTTATATATATTAAATTTAAACTTTGAAGCAGGCAGCCAAAATGCTGACAGCGAATTTTTTATTTCCATGTTAACATCTTAGTTGTCTTTTTATTTTGTAACTAAAAAGGATTTGGACATATGATCCCTCAACACCAACATCCCGAAACGCAACAATCTATTGTGGAGCTGAAATCACGTCCCTTGACTGGGAGTACAAGTCAGACCGTTTGGTATGCTATTTAACAGGGCTTAAAGTATCTTCAATCTGTTGAGAAGAATATGGTTAAATTTGGTTTGATGACTTTTTATATATCTGTAATGAAAACACCATTAAACTGTTGCTTTGCTGACTTTAGGTTCTCCTTGACTGTAGTTGCTTATAGGCACAGCAGAGGGTGGTATTAAGGCATGGAATGTAGATGCAAAACGAGTTGTTTGCGATCTTAGTACCGGAGCGGCATTTCCAAAGTAAGTTTAGCTTTAAATATATGCTTGTCCACAGATAAGGTTCCGAGTTTGGTTTGAATTTGTCTTTGCTGTTCTACAAGATCTTTATACTACATCCCGTTGTACATTATATTTGATCTTCATTTTCTTAATTTGTATTGCAGTGTTTTAGACTTAAAGTGCAGTCCAGTGGAACCTATCTTTGTTTCTGCGGCAGCTTCTAGAGGGTAATCTACTTCATTTTTTGCAAGTACAATGGAGGTAAAACGGGGAATACATTAAGAAAGAGGGAGACAAGTTTTGTGATGAATTAGTCTTTTGCTATACCTCTCTTCTTTTGGTCCTTTACACTTTTCCTCTGTTTTTTTTTCTCCATACGATTTTGTGTAAGCTTGCTTGGTTTAAGAGAGTTAAAGCTATCTTGAAATTTCATTTAAGAGTTCCCAACAGTCCATTATGTTAGGGTACTCTTGGAAATCTCCATTAATTTTTCTTTAGTTGTCTATTTTGTCATGCTATGATCAAATTGAGGTAAATTATACCGAGTACTCATTTCACTGCATTTACAGCTTTGCAATATTTGTTATCATATTGTTCTTGTGGCTATGCAAATTTTTATTTGCAACATTTGATTTTAACAGACTGAAAACCTTTATATGTAGTTAGTGCAAAAGTTTGGGTGATTATAGAACCAAGGCAAATTCCATTGTGGGATAGGGTAAAATGTTGTATTTAAAATCAAGGTTGAGAATAGACCATGCTAATGGTGTTCCTTTCCTTTTCCATCATACCTCCTTGGATCCTATTTATACAAGCCGTTGTGCTAGATCCCTGGGAAATTAATAGTACCCTTTCTATAAGATTTATTATTTCTTTGAAGAATTTTATTAAAAAAATTTACTCAACAGTTACACACCTTGCGCATGAGAGGCATAGACAAAACGTCCTCACTCCTGTAAATTTGTTTTATTTAAAGAAAATATTTCTTTTTATATCAAATTAAAAATATGTCATTCCATTAGTGAGAGTGTTGTCTGGCTAGACAATATTGCAGTTGACTCCCTTTCCAACATAAGCGAGCGAAGCCAATGGTCCTCTCTTAGCACCTATTCACATAGAATCTATATCATTTTATATATGATCATTACGTGTCACTAAGGCATCCTTAAATGAAACCAACTCTCCAAGGAAAAGATTGATGCCATTAAAAGTAGCTCTGCACCTCTTCTAAAGGAAGGGAACCCCTATTAATCTGGGAGTACATCAAATTTTTTTGCTATGGTATTTGAGTTTCCGCAAGTCTCCTAAAATTGTCACTTTCCCACTACGAGGCCCCACTAACAAAGTTGCATTCTCTTGAGCGCTCTCTTCACATTGAGTTGAAACAACTATAGAACAGCAAAATGCTTTAATGTTCTTCCTTTTGGAAAATATTGTTCGGAGCCCATTAGTTGTCCCTGACAAGTCTACTTTGAACCACAGACAATTCTACTTTGAACCATGCTAGAATTTCCTTTGCTTAAATTTCTGTGCATTGATACCACACAAAAACACACAAATGCTAAGTTGCACAAAACGCTGAAATGTATGGAAGTTTCCAAAATGGGTACAGCTGGAAACACAACCCCCGAAAAATGGAAACATCGGCCGAAACGTCATATATATGTATGCATGTAATTTTTTTTTCAATTAAGTTACTAATGCATTATCTTGCAAGGAAAAAAGAATGAGACACATAAATGACATTTTAGAAGGAAAACCCAGTCTACATTAATTCTCATAGATGATTAAATGATTCAAAATCCAGAATTATCCTTTATAGCTGAGGTTGTACATCCAAGATTCAAAAATCAGCCTTTATACATGAGGCTTTAAATACAAATCAGCCTTTATACGTGGCCATATGTGCTGAAAATGAAATAAAACATGAGCTAATGAACAATTACATATCTTATAATCCACATCCTCATCTTCGTTGGCAAAAATAGAACAAAATGCTTTTTTAGCAAAGCTAGAGCGTGGTTTGATTAATGATAAATTAGTTTGTGGAGTGATTAGAAATAAAATTTAGAGGTAGAGTAAGTCTTTTTTGGCCATAGAAGGGCCCCACACCCTTCTTGGGTGCTTGAGTGAGCCCCCAGAAGCAAAAAATGTCACAAATTTGGGTTGAAACGGCGCATATTTGGCTGAAATGCTGCTGAAATGTTTCGATAGCGTTTAGGCAGCATTTCAGCGTTTTGGGGCATTTCGGGTGTTGGTACGCCAGTGTTGGACACCTAATCCTCAATGGGTTAGTGTGGAAGCCGAATAGACAAAAAGAAGTCCAAGAGACCTTGGGATGTGAAACCCAATGGTCAAACAATGTACTATAAATGTATATCAGTTGTTAATAAAAGATGTATTCTCATGTTTTATCTTTCATATTTGTTGCAGCCATGTGTGTGTTTAACATGGTATCAAAGCGGGCGAATTCTGACCCTGCTCCAATTTGAGCCCTGGTTTTGTCAGTTTTTCTCTATTGGCTCTATCCTACCTGCCAAAACTTGAGTGCTCTAATTGCCTGCATGACCTAACGCTCCACTAATTGGCCTCTGTTAGAAACGCATTTTCTCATTTTTGGGAATTCTCTGCAATTGTCAGCACTCTTTCTTTCCAATGTCCATTGTACGTCTGGCCATTTCATTAATTATAATCTCTGTCTACTGCGCAGTCTGTCCACTGCCTCTCTGCGTGTCTTCTGCGCATAATCATCGTGGTCCACTGCCTCTCTGCGTGCCTACTGCGCAGTCTATCCACTGTTTTCTTGCTGCTGGGAATGAAATATCCTTTATACCCTTGCCAACAACCGCTTCGCCTTCCCTTGCCAGTAACTGTTGAAGTGTAAGGGAATGCTGCGCACCATACTTGCGTGAAGGAACGCTGCTGCGAGACTGTACTGTTGAAGAGTGAAACGCTACTACGTTGAATGACTGCGTGAATGGTGCGTGAAACGCTGCTGTGTTGAGAGGGACCAGAAGCGTCTACGCTCACAATAGAACTTCCGCATCAACACTCTCTCGTGCAGATCGATCTTCAAAGGCAATGCTGTCCATTACAACTCCCTGGACGCCTGGAGAATGCACACCGAGATCTCTAGATCAAGAAACCAGACCTGCAATTTGACAATCCGGACTGCAGTAAGATTTTGGAAGCACTGCTATATATGTTGAAGTTTTTGGCTATACACTGGTATACAAGCATTGTATTAACGCTGTTCATAGTATTGTATTAACGCTGGTCTTATTAAATTCTGTTCATGACATTGTATTAATGTTGTTTATGGCATGTAAACTATGTTAAATGCCATGCGTTGAATGCTGTTTTGGTACGCTGCCATGCGTTGAACACTGTTTTGGTACGCTGCCATGCGTTGAACGCTGTTTTGGTACGTTGCCTATACATGGTATCTATCTCCGCAGTCCAGCAAAGCCTCTTCTAGCAATTAATCATGTATTTAGCACTGTACAGTAGCATCTTAGCATTCTCGATAGCTAGGAGAAACTTCTCACTTATTTGACTCACTCCTATAGCATGACGCTAATGTCATGGCTTCCACTCCTATAAATATTAAAGAAATGAATGGGCACCATTATTTTTGAGCGAAAGGCGTAGAGTTCTTCCTCGCAGGTTTTCTTCAAATCTTGAACATCATGGGTTTCGTCATGGACGTATTTGAATCGTCATTTCTTTTGTTTCTTTCTAGCAACAAAAGAATGAGAAGAGACCATGGCTAATGCAGTGTTGTTCGCCCATCTAAAATAACTCCATCGGGGTTATCCTTTAACACCATTTTTGTTAATGTCAATACTTCCAGGATTTAGAATCCTCTTTGGAATTTTTAGGTGCATAATATACTAAAATGGGCATTTCATGATGTAAGATGAAAATTCAGTGTTTAAATGTCAACTAGTATGGACTCAAGGAAAAATTGGGGGGGCTTCCTTTCTGGAGTTCGAAAGTGACCCTGAGATAGTTGTGTTCTTTTGCTGAACTAAGCCACTGTCTTTGTTATGTTTGCTGGGTGCTCTTTGAGGAAGATTAGACCACTGTTTGCACAGAATAGAGCCACTCTTCTTCTCCGCTGACTGTGTGTGCCTTTCGAGTAGCAGAAACATGAGTTCCTAGAGGGATGTAGTCATTTGATTGACTGTTCCTATGACTCTTCAATTGAATCTATTCCTGTAGCTTCACATGGTTGTAGCGGAGGGCATAAAGTGGAAGAATGGAACATCTATTCTCTGAAAGTTGCACTGCTGATATATAAGTGCATATACAGCAAGGGCTGGGCGTTTCAATGTGACCAAATGTTGAAGCGAACCGTGAGTTAATGCCATCATAGACAATGCATATATATATCAGATTTTGTTTGTGTACTAGCTCTCCCCTTTATCTACAACATCATTGTGTAAATTCTGAACATGTATTTCAGTGAAGAGTGAAGAAGTTTGTGGTTGCTACACTTGTTATTAGTATTATTTATGCTTGCTGGGTCGAAAGTTGATATTAAATTAATATTTTGAAGTTCTTCCACAAGTATTTGTCCAACATATTATATATTTACATGAGCCAACAACAAGGAATGCACCTACAGCATTTGATACACAAACTGTTTGTTAAAATACAACAGTGGACCAAACCATACAAACTCAAGACTCTTTGTGGTTTTCTCTTAGTTATCCCGGTTGGGTTTCTTACAACGGACTATTGTTTTCTTTGAAGAAAGTGGCAAGATCAGAGAATATTGAATTGTACCTTAGTCAAAGTATTTATATACGAGGTTTCAAGTCCTGTCCATGACATGGTGTTATAATTGTTGAAGTTTTGATAGCCATCATTTCTGCTTTGAAAGTGAAGGACTATTTGAAGGATCCAAGCAAGTTTGCAGTTGCTGCTGCCCCAGTGTGGCATTGTATTTAAAACTCATTATAATGCATTGATTCCTTGATTCGACTGCTGCATAAAGAGTTTGGTGGGCTGATTGTAATCTTTTATGGAGAAAAGTTTAGTCGGTTGTATTATCAGAACATAATGCTGGTCATGAGTAAACTCTTATTTTTTATGTAATGGATTGTAATTAGTGCTTGCTGGTTGCACACTGATCATTTGCTAACATTTATAAAGGATATCACTATGTACTGTGAGTGGGTATTACTTTTCTGCATTGAGTAGTAGATGTGATCAGGTTTCAAGGTGTAATTCTGACATTGAAGAAAAAAATGGCCAGAATCAATGAAGTATTAGAGTTCCTCAAAACTTTGATATTGTTTACTACTCATGATACATTAAAAGTCAGCAAAGTTTCTCTCATAGACATTTAGGTCTGTCTACAAAATGCACAAGAGAAAATTGTTTTTTTGCAGCTCGAATCTCAGCTACAGCAAGAAGAATTAAAACAGAGGAGTCATTCTGAATATGTTTCTGTTCAAAACAATGAAACAAACTCCCATAAAGCAGCAGTTGTACATGCAAATACAGAAGCTCAGTTTGCACTTCCCAAGCCCATCATCAGACCTTGGGAACAACTTGTCCATAACAAGCACATAACTGGTCTTGGATATGACAAGGACTTGTCCTTTCATATTCCAGACTACTCAAAGCCCATTCAGTTTCAGAGTGCTGGATTCCTTCATGACAATTCACATCCAGCTGTTCCAGATTCTGCTCCTCTTCCATAGCAACAACAACAAATTATGAAATGCCAACACTGTGACCGAGTTGGCCATTTGAAAGATCACTGTTTTGATCTTCATCCATGTAAGCACTGTCATAAAACCACCCATTCTTCACGCAGACGTTTCAGAAACAAACGTCCTGCAAGAACAAAGATTCATCTTGGATGGATCGCTTCTTGGCAATGGGCATTAACAACCAAGAATATATTCTAATCACATGTCAGAACTTCTTCCAGAGTATTGAACAGTCTTACAGTTGAGTTTTCTCCATCATCTTACCTTGTATCTGACAGGGGGGGGGAATGATGGTCATCTACAAGCTTCAAAGCCACATCAAGCGAGCCTGAACCACAACCTGCCACACCAGTTTCAGAGTTGTAGCCAGAAACAAAGATGCCCCTGAGCATGCCTTCAGTTCGTAATCCGGGACACTTCCTTTAGCGGAAGACTTCAGCTTCTTGCCAGTTTTGGAAGAATTCCAGGAATAGAGTTGAGAACACTTCCTCTAGCAGAAGACTTCACCTTTTTGCCAGTTTCAGAAGTGTTCCAGGAATTGCATTAAGCATTCCAGAGTTGTTGGTCATCCTTAAACCATCACAGGTTGAGACTTCCCTTT